>CAEFZY010068168.1:0-22831 GCA_903066815.1 Brachyrhaphis roseni
TCCTCTGTACCGTCTGTATGTAGGCACGTGCGGCTTATAGACCGGTGCGGCTTATGTATGTACAAAAGGGGTTTTCCCTTTAAGATGTGCTGGGTGCGGCTTATAATCAGGTGCGCTCTATAGTCCGGAAATTACGGTAATTCACTGCAATAAAAGCAATAAGACACAGCAGACCTTCAGCTTCACTTGTTTTTGTCAAGAAAATTAAGTTTTATTTAAAGATTTTTGTTTTGTTTTTAAAAGTGGTTTCACGCTAACACAAAATATTTAAATTATCTGGATGTGTCCTAAACTGCAACTATCTTGTTTCTTTAAAGCTTAAAATCTAAGAGAGTTGTGGTGGTTTTTTAGTTGTTTTTTTTAATGTTTTTTTGTATTTTTTTCCTATGAACAAATTCTTCAAAACATTATGAAAGATAAATTTGCTCAGTCTGTTTTTACATAACGTCTTAAATAAGCACTCTGCACTGTAAAATCTGTTGACATTAAAGAAAATCTGAAAGGTAGACAAATTTAAACTGGGAAGACCGGAACATGTTGCTGAGTAGATTTGCCTGAAACGCTTAGCAACGTCATTTCATAAAACTCCACATTACAGCTCAAGATAAGTCAAAAAACTGCCGTCCTGTCATTTTTCTGGCATAAATGTGTAGCTAATGTTTCTATGGAAATGGAAATCTTCCTCGTTTCTTGCTGAAGTGTCCCAGTCTTCAGATGTTGTGTGCTAAAGAGGGACAGATTGTGTTTTAGAAGTTCAGATGGCAACCAAGTGCTGGTGGAGCAAGATAGGCAGCGTTTCCCTCACCACTCCCCTCAGAGATAACACCAAGGAGCTTTATGGAATTAAATTTAGCTCAGAAGATTCTCACTTTTCAACAAACTCACGTTTATCTGTAGCAACGATACTGTTGGGACTGTTTTGCTTCCTTAAAAGCTCTTAGCGATTTCCGGTTGGGATTTAAAGAAATGTGTTTTTGGAACTGAGAAATGTTACTATTTTTATTTATTTTTTGGGGGGGGTTTCTACTGATTATATTTAGTCATTTTTTTTGTGTGTGCAGGTTGGATCCGCTATGCAGAACGGGTTCTGGGCAGCGTGGTCACCCCTCACCTGTGCACAGCCCGGTCTCCCCAGCAGATCATGGGCTGTCTGGTGAAAGACTACTTCTCTGAGCAACAGGTGAGAGTGCAGATCACCTGTTCCTGTCAAATACGGCGCTTTTAATCATGTCATCCTTATACGAAGAAACAAAAACATTGTCTGTGGTTTAAGTCTTCAAATTCCGCCTCCTGTGCCATTTAACAAATCAAATGAATGGTTCAACTGTCTGCGATTTTGGTGAGGAAACCTGATACCTTCAAAAACTAAACTGTTAGAAATGATTGTGTAGATCTTCACTTCCACATGCTCACTCTCGATTTTGGCGTTATAAACCACAACAACAATGGAGCACTATTTCCAGCTGGTTGGAGGTGTAAACCAATGTGACCGAGCACAGCTGCTGCTGATGAGTCACCTTCTTTGTTTCGGCTTAACAAAAACAATAAAAACATCCGTGCAACGTCGGCAGGCAACACATCCAACCACCCAGCTGCTACGTTCAACAGAGAGGGAAACTATTGCTTTAAAGATTGTCCCTTTAGGATCATTATAAATGGGATGCATGGTTGTGTTTCATAGAACATGGAGGAAACGGCTTTCTCTTTTCTTTTTTGTATTGTAAATCATGTCTAGATGTTGCTGTTAAACTATGTACAAGTTGATGGAGTTGTGATTTTAGCTGAAGAAGGGAAATGCAGACTCTGACTACCACCAGTTACGACTTGTAAGACCAATTTTGCGTTTCAATATGGCCGCTCCTAGGAGCATCAACAGTAGTCAAATTTGTTGGAAACACAAGTAAGGGTGCATCTTAAGAGTAGCGCCTGCAACGCTAAACTGCACATATTAAAAGTGGTGTTTGCTTATGGAAAGCAAACCCAAAAATGACATTCGTTACAGGTTCTGCGAATAATGCTTGTGTTCGTATTGAATTTGTGACTTCTCTGACCGGAACGTTGTCACCTCAGGGTCCGAGGTGACTGGAAAGCAGCATTGGCCCGCCCAGGATCTTCTTTTAGAATTTTAAAGTGACTAAAGGGAGTGATACTGCCCTCTGCTGACACTCTAGAGATACCAGTGGTTTTTTTTTGTTAGTTTGTTTTTTTTTAGTTGTTGTTTTTTTTTTCCTTTTTTGACTGAATTGACACAAATGTAAAAAGCTGGAAGAAAACAAATATGCCCAGACACTCTGGAAAGTCAAGGACCGAGGCAGAGTGAAGAAAATGTTATGACATGTGACCGTGTTGTAACGATTACAGCAGCAGATCAGTCACCAGATCATGGGCTGTCTGGACTCTGATGGTCAGATGTCTGCAGGGCGTGGAACCGCCTCACATCAGTCATGTGCCGAACAGTCCCGCAGCTTTTCTTCCTCCTCCTGCTGTCAGTCTGTTCTAAGCTGCTGGAATTTGCCCTGCTAGCCTGACGCTAACCCAGAGGTCGTGTTTGAGTCGAGGCCGGTTGGCCGCAGCAGGACCTCAAAGTGACATAATATAGACAAATATTGATGCTTCTCCTCTGTGCTGTGATGTCACGATCAGCACTGTGTGTTTCTCTCTATGCAGCGCCACACATTCACACCCACAGCCGGAGAACTGAGATATAAATCGGTTCGTAACATCCAGATAGCGTGGGATCTGCGTATCACGGTGTATAGTGATACGCTGTGTTGTAAACAATCCAGGAGAAGTCACTGGGTTCAAATGCCATGTAATCTGGTTACACGATACTCCCTCCTGGTCTCATGTTGACACGATCTACGTCAAGTGTTGGGAATTTTTACTAAGCTCTGAAAGGTGTCCTGTAAGTTGACAGAATGGAAAAAGATGTGACAAAAATGACCTAACTGTTAAAAATACCAAATACTAAGACAGGTGAGAGAATTTTAAGACTTCAAATTTAGACAGTGATGGAGACCAGGCCAGGTATATCTATGGAGGATACGTCTATGTTGTGCTGAATCTGGCTGAAAAGTAACTAGATTTTACAGCCGTCTCTACAGTAACTAAAAAGTTATGGGGGAGAAATATTTGTATTTCAGTAGGGCTGTACAATAAATCAATAACAATATATTATGGTTAATGGCAATAGAAAATATGTCTTGTAGAATATTCAAAATTTGCACCTTATTCACATTAAATGTCCAGACCAACGGAGGAACTTTGGTTTGTGCAACTTCGTTGTGAGGTCATTTGGACCCCACAAGTGTTTTTTTTACCCTGTTTAAGGTCCGGTGTGGTCATAGTGACCCTGCATGCGCTTTTACGAGTTTTTGTGTGTGTGGTTTTGGGCACCGATGGTCTGACGGAACAAGCCCCCGCTTCCTCGATGTCCGACCTGGACATCGATCTCGCTCTTCCTGAGCGTCGCACTAAGACCAGTCAGAGTTCATTTGGACCTAATGTGTCAGATGTGGCTACACTCTGACTAAACAATAGAGTAACTGGTTTTAAAGTCTACAGAGATCTGATGAAGATGCAAGAATCTGTTATCACAAAGCAATGAAGCGGTTTTGACAGCATCATCATTTGCACTAAAGCAATAGCTGTGTGTCCTGTCCAGATGTCTGTTTGGGGCAAATATCTTCCAGTTCTCTTCTTATATTTTTTCCTCACTGATGTGTTTTTTTAAAATTTTTATTTCCTTCTCCCACAGAAGCTGAGTCCAGAGAGGATTTATCACATCGTGGTGGCTCCCTGCTTTGATAAGAAGCTGGAGGCTGTCAGGGAGGAGTTTTACAACAGTCTACTGGAGACCAGAGATGTTGACTGTGTCCTCACCTCCAGTAAGAGTTTTTAAAATGGCCTCTGGAAGATGTTTATGACTGGTTGTCGCACTCTGAAACTTTTACTCTGAAAAGGGAATGCATTTATTCTGGGTAGATTATATTTTAATCAAACCACTTCCTCTTAGAACTTGTTTCACGTCCTTTCTACTAAAATCTCTCCTTCGCTTTCATTAAAGCCATGTTGGAAACCCAAACTTTACACAGACTCCGATAGCTGAGTACAAATGTCCACATACCCTATAGTCACAAGACACATGTATCTCTGTTTTTGACCTGCTGCTTCTCCATCTGTTTGCACTGAAAGTGCCCCTCTGACATCACAGTCGATTGATTTGGATTGTTGGAGCAGTTCCAGGTGCAGCTGAACAATTCTGCCAACACATTCATCCATTGGCTAGTATCATGTAACCGGTACTAGCCAATGTAACCGTGTAACCGGTAATAGCCAATGGATGAATGGCTAGTACCATTCATCCATGGTACTAGATGAAAAACCCACAGGGCCGAGTCAAGCCGGTGATATGATGGGGTATCAATGCCATGTAAAATACAAATGGAACACAGTTTGCATTATTAGTATAAAGAAAATGTAAGAGGTTGGAAGAAAACAGCCTTTTACAGTCACACAAGCTGGGGCAGTTTCCAAAACTTGATTCAGATAAAACATTGTTGTTGAGATGGAAATAATAAATGTTATTATTTCCTGTATGGAAACCTTACTAGCAAGGATCTCTGTCTGCTGAAAACCCAAAGCAGAAAGATGTTAAAACTTGAACCATTATGGTTCATATATTTCAAGTCATAACGTTATCGCAACCAATATTATTATTACGGTACAATTTTTGTCCGAATGCAAAGCAGTTCTAATTGAAATTTTACCCGACTGGACTCTTCAATAAATTCATTACTACTGCTGGAAATGATGTCAGCACTAGGCTAACGCTAGCATACTTCCGCTCTGTTTTGATATGACTTAATGATAATTCCTCCCGTAACTTATTTCAATGGTGTTTCAGTTTATCATGTGGAGGCTGAACTAACAGAAGTTATTTTCTGGCTACATAAACATAAAGAGTTTTGCTTTATACTTCACACATAAGTGTGACCAGGGCTTCTGCTTCACTAACTACACCAAAAGCTGGTCACATGACCATTGGTGACATCATTGTATGGATGAAAAACATGTCTACTGTTTTAACCAAAAAAGCATCTTTTTGTGCATTGAGGTGAGTCAGGGACTCCTTAAGAAATGCCTTGCTCGTACCAGGGACTGTGTGTATGGTTTTTGTTTTGTTTTGTAATTTTATTAAAAATAAATATTTTAAGGTATCACCTAAGATTTATCTTTCAGAGGAGATCTACCACCTGATGCAGAAGAGGAAAATATCCGTGGAGGAGTTGGACTCTGTCCCACTGGATCATGTGTGAGTTCATTAACAGACAAAAGACAATACAGTTTGATCAATTAGATTTTTAAAATTAAGCAGACTATGTGAACAGCTTAAGAAGAGTTTGTCTTTAACTGTTTTGTGTGTTTTGTAGGCTGGGAGAAGGCGGAGACGTGGCGCTGACGAGGCACGACGGTAGGGGCTCCGAAGGATTCCTGGAGCACGTGTTCAAACACACGGCTAAGGAGGTGTTCGCCGTCGACATGCAGGAAATCACCTACAAAACCCTAAGGTCTGAGTAATGACAGATTCACAGTACATTACGACTCGGCCTGTCACAAAAACAAATTTTACTTGATGATAAATTGTCCCAGACAAAGGCAATTTGCCCCCTCTCAAAAACGAACGAGCTTTAATTTTGTTTAAAAAAAAAAAAAAAGGAACAGAAAGACATTTTCCATCCATCCATCCATCCATTTTCTAACACCCTTGTCCCCAGTGGGGTCGGGAGGTGCTGGTGCCTCTCCAGCTAACGATCCGGCGAGAGGCGGGGTCACCCTGGACAGGTCGCCAGTCTGTCTCAGAGAAAGACATTTTAAATATTCAAAATGAAAACACAACAACCAAAAACAATAAAATAAACGGAAATAAAAAGCATGCAGATCTGAAACCATGGATTATGAAGTCTCTGTAAACTTCATAAAAATCTTATTTGCATGGAAATGATCAAGTTAATTTTAATTTAACGTGCAATTAATTCATTGCTTATTCCATTAAACTATTCCACAATACAAACAAAATCTATTGCATTCTTTTGGGATTTCATGTGATGGGTTCACACAAAGTTCTGGACAATTGTAAGATGGAGTGGAAGATCTGAAAAGTGTGGTGTGTTTGTATTGAGCCTCTCTTGAGTCAATAAGCAATAGAACCTCCTTTTTCTGTAATTACAGCTGCAAGTTTATAAATGTTTTTTCTTTCTTCTAGCTTCCCACACTTGGAGACTACAATTTCTACCCACTCTTTGTAAAATAGCCCAGTTCATTTTATTGCCTTTAAGTTCTTATTCTACTTGTGGTATCATGTTTACAGGAATCGTGACTTCCAGGAAGTGACGCTGGAGAAGGACGGGGAAACGCTGCTGCAGTTTGCTGCCATCTACGGTTTCAGGAACATCCAGACTTTGGTGCATCGGATGAAGAAGGGCCGCCTGCCGCACCAACTGGTAGAGGTGCTGTCCTGCCCCGGAGGTAAACCTCAGAGCTGCCGCTCTGGGCCTTGTCTGCACGCAGCTGGATCTTTATAAAACCGTGAAATATGTCAGTTTCAGAAAAGTTTTTATCCACATAAATCCACCCGAGTGTTGTTTTAAACATGCCAAACCCAAAGGAGGCAGTGTAGCATAAAGCTAATACCTATGTCAGCCAATCAGATTGCTTCAAAACAACCACGACTTCCTGTTGGAAATTAAGACATGGCACCAGCAGATTCATTTGTTAAAAAAAAACCAAAAACAAACATTTCTGCCAGAAAACTCAGAAGTTTTGAAATGAAGTTCCGAAGATTTCTAGAAAAAACTTTTAAACTTCTGGGTTTCAAAAGTCAACAATGTTCCTCTTTTGAAACAGAACGTTTAACAGAAAATTTAAAATTTGCCACCTTTGGAACTCATAAATTCCCACATTTCTTTTTCTAGAAAATTTGAGGTTTTTTGTAGCAAATCTTTGACTTTTCAAGCTTAGATATTTTGTTGTCTTTTCTAGAAAATGTCTGATATTAATCTCAAAATCACAAGGTTTTTTTTGTTTGTTTTTTTGGCAGAAACGTGCCATTCTTTTGTCTACAATCACCCTAATACGCTGTCCTATATTTGTGTAAACAGATATGTAGGTTGAACAAACCATTAATGATTTATTGAGAGATTTGCAGGCTTGGTTCAACAGTAAATTTCCATCATCACCAGTTTCCTTTTGTAAATATGACAAAGAACAGAAACAGAAATCTTATTTTGTGTTTTGTTTTTTTAAATTCACAAGCACAAAAATGCCCCCAAACCCCCTAATTTTACTCACTTTAAAAACAACTTGTACTTATTTGGGTTTACAGATTTCACATATATGAAGTTTGTTTAAATAATCGTTTTTCATAATGTTAAGCTGAGTTTTTGCGTGGATGAAAGACCACACAAAAAAATTAAGAAACAAACCCCATCTCGTCTCTGCTTCAGGGTGCCTGAGTGGCCGCGGTCAGGCTGAGAGCGAGGTGGGGGGCCGGGTCGATAAAGGCCTAGTTCAGCAGATGGAGGAGGTCTACGTTAGCCTGCCGGTCCGCCTACCAGAACTCAACCCCGTCCTGAACAAGCTGTATGAAGACTGGCTGCATGGCCCTGACTCGGATCAGGTCAGCAAGATGCTGCACACAGAGTTCAAAGGGCAGAGCCAGAGTAACACACAACCTCCACACATGGAGTGGTGAAATAAAAACAACACAGGAAAATCTGTTTTGCAATTCTGAACCAATGAAGAAGAGCAGGAAGTGGACCATGCAGCAGAAGGGGAAAAAAAGGTAATTCATTCTTTTAACCACAGGGGGGCGCTGTCTGCTTTAATAAACAGAAGCAGTCCACAACAACCTGCACTTTCCATTCCACCTCACTGCAGCGGCGCTGTCAGCATGTCGGGATCAGAGCCATGGGACGAATCTGTGGTCGGCCAGCTGTTATGGGGAAAATGAGAACAGCTGGAGGAAGTTGGGGATTTTATCAGCATGCAGAACAATAAGGCCACATGTGGAACTCCCAAACCAGTGGGAATGCTATGAGTTTTAATATATTCCAAATCTGTCCTTCCAGTATGGAAGCTGCTGTGTTTTTTTTATTTAGTGTTAAAGCTGTTTGCTTTGTCGCTGTCATGATGACACAAGAAAATGTGTGCAACATAAAGCTAACTATGCAACAGCATCTTATCTCTACAGACAGGAACTAATTATTTTAAGTGGTACTCATGTTTTTACTTATGTCTGTTTTCATTCAATTCCATAATCAAGCTTTTTTTTTTATTAAGTTACATATTTGTATTCACGTTAAACGACCAAACATACCTGTGACATGTAAAGATCTAAAATGTTCTCCAAACCAATGTTGTGATGTATTTCTGTTTTATTGCTGTTCTGATCATAAAGAACATTTAAACATTATATAGTTTTTTTTTTTTTTAAAAAAAAACCTTTTATTTTTAACAGAGGTTGCCCACACAGCTGTAAAGTGTTAAATTGTGTATCTAAAATTAAGGCATTAAATTTTTTTTTTCTTGAAGTAAGTTGGCCTGAAATATGATAATCGCAGGTCTTACATTTGGCTTGTAAGGAATATTTGATCTCATATTCTGTTTTTATTATTATTATTATTGGACTTTTCTGTCAGGCAAGCGTACAAGTCTCACTAAGATATTTTGTTCTGTAACTCTTGACGCTTGAGGCTACTGCTAACTAGCTGCTAACATACCCTTGTTAGCTAGCTAGCTAGCTTGTGTTGGGCCATTAGCTGAAGTACAAAGTTATTACCAGTTGGCTGAGCGACGTTTGCGTAAAGATGCAGGTCTTTCATTTTAATCACAATTGTCTTTAAAAAGTTTTAAGTTGGTGAAACACTGCAAAAAATGGTGACACTTTTTCACTCTTCTGTCTCTTACAGCTACATATATATAAATATATATTCCATATAATTAATTGACAAAAGATGAGATATCAATAACATTGTCAAAGTGATGGAACAATTAATACAATAATAAAGATGACATAACAAAAAAAGAGTTGTTAAAAAATTAAAAAAAAACAAACATCTGAAGTCCATACATTCCAGTACATAATTGTTTGTTTTATCGGTATGAAAGTGTACAGCAAGTTGAAAAGGGCAGGTCTCTAAGTAAATCACTTCATTAATGGCATAACTGGGCTCCACAATTCTCCACAAATCTGGCTTCTTAGGCCTCAAAGAGTTTGTCATTTCATCCCTCAGATAAATGCCTCAAACGTTTTGTTTACATGTGCTTTATGCAGCTTTTGAAAGTTGAAATGGCTCAGCTTGGAATGAGTATTTAAAACTGGAATAAGTATCACTCACAGATAAGCACCTTCTACTTTAACAGCAATTATTACTCATCTTGGGTACTTTTTGCCTGAAAACAAAACAAAAAGTTAGTCTCCACAAAGACAGAGGGCGCATTACTCTACCTGTCAGCCAGAAGATGACCTGGATAGAAGTGATGATGAAGTAGACTAGTTTACATATTAAAGGGGGAAAACCTTTGGGCTTCCAGAAGGAGGTCAGAGGAAACCTGAGTATTCAGAGTTTTGTTATAAACGATATATGACAAACGTTAATGAGCAACAAATGAAGTGGGTACTTTTAAAACCAGATCAGAGATCAAAACCGTATAATTTTTGTTCCATACAGAAAAATCTGAATTTGTTTTCTTCCTATTCATCAACTCCATAAATAACTTGCCGTTCTGAATGCAGCTAAACTGGTGGAACATTTAAAGGGACAGTGTTATGTATTCTCCAGGTACACAGTGGCATTTTATAGCACAATCAATCAGCTATGCTTTCTCCAGTTATAAAAATGCTACATATATCAAATGTGACTTAACAGAAATTTGACTTCTTGAAATTGGGCCTCTGTCTCTTTAAGAAGCTGCTGCTCCTTCTGAAGCTTCAGGAAGTCATCCGACATGGCTCCTCTATTAACTCTTTTAAAGAGGCAGCAGGATTTGAATTTGATATTAAGATGATTTTTGAGGAGATGAAGGAAATGCGAGGCTGTTAACTCGTTAACGAAGACACAGCCTGCAAATAAGCGTGAATAATATTTATTAACGTCGATGCTGAGGCAGCGTTGTGCTTGCCCTGACCTGTTGATCACGGGAAATTCTTTCCGACAAGTACCTGGAAAAGCAGAAGACAGTTCCTACTGTGTGTGTTTTCTTCAGCTATTAGGAGTGTCAAAAGACAGAAGCCCTCAGGCTGTAAGTGGGTGGTGATGAAAGACAGAAAGCTATCTGAACATATCACCCACAGCTGTTTTCTTTTCCTCTCTGTCATTTCCTACCTTATGCAATCAGCTGATTAAATTTGAAGCAACCGCCTTTCTGTGGAAATGTAGCAACGTGGATAAAAATGATCCCATTGTTACATAATTTATTAGGATAATGCTTCCTATACTCTAGGTTTGGGTGTATCAATCTAAATATTGATGCTATTGATACTAAAGTGAGCGTTGGTATCAGATCGATACTTTGATATTAACATCAGTATCGGCCCCGATATTGAAAAAGAGTCTAGATCGGGTATCAGTGACAATGTTCCCGATCCATATAGGCAGATCTACTCAGTCTAATTCTATGCTTTGGCTTTATTTTGTGTTGTATTTAAAATTCCAAGGGACACTTTCTGAACCACTTAAAAGAAGTTTATCTTGGTCAGTTTCAGTTTATTTGTTGTTTACTTGACACTGGCTGTTTTGCTTCTATTTGTACTGACTGAACAAATCAAAGTTTTTACATGTTTGACCGAACTTGTGAAGCTCCTGGTGTATTTACACGTGTGGTAGGCTACTGGTGGTGTTATGCAATAAACGGCTCAGAGTTGACGGGATGATGGATGGAGTTAAAAGCAATACTGAGAAGGAAAAGTCGAGGACTCAAAAAATGAACTTTTACCTCACACGATTGAAGAAGAAGTTCATCTTCCAACAGTTCTCGTATTTCTGGTCACAGAATCAAAAAGCTGTCCGCTCTGCATTATTCAACTTTTTTTTTGTTGGATCGCAACCAACCTAAATATTCAGCCTGTCAATCTCTGCAGAACTCATTATGTTGTCATGCAGCGATTTTGGCACATTTACAACTATTCACGGTGCAACGTGTCACCTTCAACTGCCGCCCCAACGTAGCACCCATCACACCGCCGTCACACCTCCGTGCACCGCACGCAGACTTCTGCATTTACCTCGACCCGGAGCAGATTCACACCAAACAACTCGGCTCGGCGTGAGGTTAGATAGTCCTCTGAGTCGGTGTGTTCTAGAAAGACTTTCAGTTATGCCTTTGCCTTCGGGCCTCAACAGAAAGTTGAATTTCACTTCTGAAGCGCCAAGACGGAAGCTCCCGCCAATCAGTCAGCTAGACCGGTTGGCGTTGTGCAAGTCGTGAATTTTGGCAACGACGTCCGTATTGTTCGATCTCTTCCAATTCGTCTGCAGCTGTTTTCTCATGAGGCAGTTCAGCGCCCGACCTCACCTTCTGTGTTGCACCTTATGTTTCTATCAAACAGAAGATAAAGCGTTTGACCTTTGATCTTTAAGCGGCGTCCGACCTCACCTCACCTCACCGCTGCATTTTCCAAAGGCAGGAGGAGGGATTGCGTGACAGACATTTATCTAGCGGCACATACCGTTTGGAACCATCTGTGAATAAACAAGGGGATTTTCTTTTCCGCCAGGGGTTTCTGTTGAAGTCATAGATGAAACGTTAAATCACAAAACATGATACCTGCTTGTTAATTCCACATTGTGGCAGATAAATGCACAGTCTGCCCGAAAATTGCCCAATTGTAAGTTCCCATGAAAGAGTGCTGATGATGCTGTCAGGATAAATTACTAAGATTGTTTTGTTGTTGCTTTTTTGCCTGTTTGAATTAATTCATACGGTATTTCCAAACAACTTTTAAAAAGGTGGCTATCTATCACACACTCTAAACAATCACTGTAGTTATGATTTTTGCAGGTTGATATTCACGGTTATATTTCATAAATTAAAATATACGTCCTAGAGATATATGTACCTTTTGAAAATAACCTTAAAGCAGGAATTAAACATGCTTTTCTTTAAAATTTTTGTTTTTAAAAGTTTTTTTTATTGGTCTGATGTAGTTTGTTAATTTTAAATGTCGTTGCGTCATGAAGTGTAAGCAGATATTCACCTTAATTAGCAGAGATAAAGGCTTTCAAACATCCATTAGTGTAACATTTATCTATGTAATGTAAAGTTTCTGAATTAATTGGGCTTTCCAATAATATTCTACTTATGGAATGGGTCTGTATACCCAGGAAGTGCAAATCAGCTTTGATTCTTCCATATGTGCATCTCTGAGGTCAGACACTGTTGTAGGACCAGGTGATCACACTCATAGTCTCCGCTTTTATTAATCCATAAGGTGATTTATTAGCATAGTTGTGCATGAATGTGTTCATTCTCAGGTTGTCCAGGCCAAACTGAGTCAGAAGTAAATGGGAGAGTTACAGTTTTTCAGGAACGGATATTTCATGAAGAAATGAGTCAAACATTTTCGCTCAACACTAGCTTTGTTTAGCTCATCTGTGTCTCTTTGTGTGCGTGTGTGTTTGTGTGTGAAGGTATCGTTAAAAAAACAGGCAGTGAGTGAGTTTTTTTTCTTTCCATTTTCAACTTCATCTTTCATTTTCCAACAGTCTAACTGTGTCTGCTTTTAACTTTTCATCCCCCCGAAAGCCTGAATTTATATCCAACTGTACAAAAAAAAACAATAGTACTTCTGTTTTTGCTGCCAGTCAGATTGCAATTTTAATCAGTTAATTTAAAATGACAAATTTTAATATTGCAAACACCGTTCGGGTAAATTTAGGTATGATGCTAATTAGATACACTAGTCCATGAAGGAATGTATAAATCAGGGTCATTATACCGTTTAATGACAAATATATTAACACGTTATAATATACATACTTATAATCAGTATTGTCACCTTCTTAAAAAGAAAGTGGCCTAAATTGTTTCCTTCCAAAAGTGATTTTGGTAAAAAAAAAAAAAAAAGAAAGAAAGAAAGAAAAAATAATCATCACCTCTTTCTTTCCAAGATATACTTTAGGCAAGAAATATGTATATATATATATTTTTTGAGGGGGTAAAAAAATGACTTGGGCTATTATTTTGGGAAGGTGATGATGTGTTAATTGGTAAGTGGTGTCACATGTCTTGTTTTTTTTTTTTTAGAATGCACACACTTTAAACGTCATCCTCTTATTTTTGCAGCTGTGGATGCAAAAATCCACTAGAGTAAAACTTTCAACTCCCCCCGGCTCCCAAAACACACGATCATTCATTCTCCTCCTCTCTGTTTCTGTTGGCTCTGCTCTCTACTGAAACATCTCCCTCATCAGGTTGGGTGAGTTTCCGCTGCCGCTCTTCTAATTAAAACGCATAACTGAAAAATAAAAATATATAAAAATAATAATCCAGACTCTTTGATCCCACCTGGATGCCGGAGGGCCTCACATTCTTTCTCCCGAAAGTGGTTTAGGGTTCTCCTTCATATGCGGTCGGGTTTCACCTTTGACCCGAATGCCTAGCAGCATTCTCCACATCCCAGCCTCCGCTTCTCTTCCTCTCTCACTCTCTTCTTATCTCTCACTATCTATCCACCTATCGCTCTCTCCCCGTCCGTTTATCTTTGTGGAAGCGGCGCCGTTTAGTTCCACTCACTGGAATCCCATGTTGGAGTCGTTCACTCGTTCCAGTGCGGTGAGTACGCCTAATACTTTCTCTTTTTTATTTGCTTTTCTCGCTGCAATTCTTTTTATGTGTTGCCGTTGCTGACAGTTTACACACACGCACCATTACAGTAACTCCTGTAATCACCAGCTGTCATTTGTTGCACAACAAGAATCCAACAGGTGTGATCTGGTGTTTTATGCTCCACAAATGACCCATTCCAGCAGGTTTAAGAGCGCGTACCGACGTCATACTAATAATGCAGTTTAAGTTTGCCAGCGTTTTCTTTTCTTTATCTCATCGTTGGCTTCAGCTGTTCTTAACCTCTCCTCAAACATCCACAGTTTTGGCCGAAAGCGTAGTGGCTGCATTCCTCCTGTTTAAACCTCCCTGTTTACCTCCTGCAGGTTTTAAGAAAAAGCGTCTCCCTTATTCCATGTTGTAAAAATATTGATCAGTTTTTCTCAGAAGCAGAGCTGCAACAAAGTTGGGTTTTTTACAATGGTTGTGTTACTGGAAGAGTGGGACTTTTCATATACCTAATCGGAGTGTTAGTGACAGCTGGAGGTATTTTTTATGAGTTCCTTTGGGGAGTTTATGAGTTTTCTTAGCAATAAAACCAACGTGAAATGTTTAGCCAGGTCATATAAACATCACTCCTGCAAAGATATCATGACGAGCATCATAACAGGAAAACCTGAAGAGCAAAGGGATTATGTGCAATGTGTGTAAAAAAATCAAAGACGAATTTAGCAGTTTCAATTTAATGACACTTGTGTCCCGTTGGTAATTTAAATTTGGGCAAAAGGTTTGGACCCCACTGATGTGGGGGAAAGATGAGGTACAATGTTAGCATGAAACGTGGTGGTGGCAGCATGATGCTGTGGGAATTCCTTTCTTCAGCCGGGAGGAGCAGAGTCAATTGGAAGAGGTTTGGGGTTCGATCCAGGGCGAAGCTGAATGAAAACCTCCCAGAAGCTGCAAACGACCTGGGCTAAAATGGACCAGTCAAAGTCCAGATCTAAATCCAGTTGAAAATCATTGGAAAGCATAATTATTGTTGTTTGCAGACACTCTCTAGCCAGTCTTACTTAGACTGAAGTATTTCACTAAAAGGAGAGAGGAAACATTTCAGACTCTAGAACTGATCACTTCAGACTTGCAGCTGCAACCAAACCAAAAGTTAACTGTGTAAAAAATGGCAATACTTTGAAAAAGTTTTCTTTTTGCCTTCCAGTTCCTTCCGCTTCAGAAAAATGCGCTCCTTTGTGATTTTCTATTAGAAAAAGAAAAAAAAAAGTCATACGAAAATATGTTCGACAATGTAGGAAAGGTCCAGAGTGTAAAAAAAAAATTATCCAAAGTATTCAAATCAAGTTGCATTGAAGAAGATCGACTTTCGTTTCCCTGGAAAATGCGACACTTCGAAAACTGGAAGTTTGACTCCAAGAGGAAGTCAGGAGGATCCAAAAACTGAGTCATTATTCACTTTTTTTTATTATTATTTTGCAGCTGCTGTTATTCTTTGCCAAACTATGAATCTGGCTTTGAGAGGGAACATTTTATAAATGTTTGGTGGGATGCCAAGCAGCTGTCAGGACTTGTCTGTCTTTCTGTCAGCTCCTCTGCGCAGCTCTGCAACCTCTGCACCACGACAGGACTTTGAACTTTTAGTTTAATTTTTACCCTCAAAGTAATGATATACCTGCAGATTCAAACTTGATCTAATGAAGGCTAAGGTTCAGAAAGAGTGATTTCTGAGATACTTCATGTTTGTCTCCAGATGGTTTGTGAAAAGTTTGATGGGATCTGAAACCTACAGTCACATTTCAGTTCACTGCAAAAAACAGAAAATCTTACCAAGTATTTCTCAAGTGTTTCACTGTAAAGATGGTTTGTAGTTTGTTTTGTTGTATCCTGGTAGTTTGTTTTGAAGTGTTATTTCACAAGTGTGAAGTGTTATTTCACAAGTGTGAAATAACACTTCAGGTTATTTCACACTTGTAACCTGAAGTGTAAAATAAACTTCAGTGGAGTTTGAAAACAAAATATGTTTATAGGTTTGTGTTTGGTTGAACGATGTGTTGATTTTTTTTTTCTTTTTTGGGAGGGATTTTATTGTAATCCATAGGGGGGCCCAGAAAATCTTTGGGAACCACTTAGAATCTAAGTCAATAACTCTGTAATATTGATTAAAAAAGTTTCACTGGCAGATTTTTTTCACTTATGGATCAAATGTGTTTTTATAAGTGAAAAAGATCTGCCATTGGATCTAATACATTTTCATCATTATCAAGGAATTGCTGACATAAAACTAGCTCCTACATCTAGCAGAAAAGTTGCTTTTATGTTAGTTTTGTCTTACTAAAGCTATTTTTGTCTAGTTTCTTTCTTAAAAATACTTGGTAGGAATTTGTGTTTTTGCAGTGCACATTAAGACTTCAGCAATAACGCCCCTGAATGAAATAAAGACATATAAAAAGCAGAGGAAACTCTGCATTTAAAACACTTTGACACTTAATAGTAATTTAATACTAATGTTTTCCCTGGAATAAATCTTTGTATTTTTGCCCTCTAAGTTGCATAAGTTGCAACCATCATATAGCAGTTGCCAGAAACGTAGCAAGAGGAAACACTCACAAGTGAAAGAAAATGGGTCATTTGATCGTTGTATCAGGTTCATGATTCATATTAAGTTTCTTCTTCTTTGGAAAATCCAACTGAAGGAAACTAAAAGTGTTCAGAGAAGCCAAATAGGTCAAACTTGTTCCTTGCTAACATGTCTTTCGAATTTGGACACAATGTTGCCCCATCCCTTGATCAATGTGTTAAAGTTGAGAGGAAGGATGAGCCCAGAGAAAACTTTACAGACCCCTAAAAGATCTTCCTTAAATCACTTGTTAGCATTAAAAGTAGCTGTTAAATAGTCTTTATTTAACTGGTTAAATTGTTACATTTGCCTTTTGCTATATTAAATGTTACACTTTAAACCAATAAACCGAGCAGTATTAACAATATGATCCGTGATTCCTGCTGGTCAAATGAAAAAAACAACTTTTGAAGAAATATAACTTTTAGCTATTTAGCTTAGCTTCCAATCAACTCTTTTTAAGCTCACAGTAAACAGCGTTATTATGAAGAACATTAATCACCTTTCATTATTAAGAGTCTAAATGTCAGAGTAAAAGAGTAAATTGGTCTTTATCAAGTTGTAAAATTATTTGAATTAAACTGGAAAACACAGTAGATTTCTCACTGGCTTTAGCCAATCAAATCTGCTAAATGGAAAGAAAACGATTTCGAAACAACTAGGATGAGGTAGTTTTTTTTGCCTGTATCGAAATGTTTTTTAATGATTTATCACGTGAGCGAACTTATTCACGTGTGATTTTAGTTACGTTTCTTTTTTAACGGAAACACCGCAATCCTGAAATGGTGTTTTCTCAATATCTTTATGTCAATATGTCCTTTTCTTCTTCTCTAGTCGCTGAAGGCGAAGGCGTTAAATGATGTCCTCCGTTTGGATACGTTTGAGTCTGTTGTACCTCCTACAACACAACGTTTCATCAGATGAAGGTAAGATGCTTTATTTTATTTCTGATACTTGGAGAGTTTAACAAGAATGGCTGATCTAAATGGAGTAGTAATACTAATAGAATTAATTCATTCTCTCATTTTTCTTTGTTTAGGGGTGTCGCTGACTTGCCCCACGACAGTTTCAGTCAAATCTGAAGAAAAAGTTGAGAGAAACTGTTCAATAGAATGGAAACCTAAAAGTGGCTGTAAGGTTGAAAACGCCTTCTTGAGTC
Source organism: Brachyrhaphis roseni (assembly GCA_903066815.1). Lineage (NCBI taxonomy): Eukaryota > Metazoa > Chordata > Actinopteri > Cyprinodontiformes > Poeciliidae > Brachyrhaphis > Brachyrhaphis roseni. The sequence goes on from CAEFZY010068168.1 coordinate 17,613, forward strand.
ACTCAAATGGCACCATTACATGTGGAAATGGCTCAGAAAGATACAGCTGTGCCTGGGATACAGACTCCAATGTGATCCTGACAATTGTTGGCGTAAAAGAGGATAATATCACAGTTGAGATCCAGTCCAACTGTGGTTTGGCTTCTGATGTTATCCATGTGCAAGTCAACGGTGAGTTACTTTTGGCATCTAAAAGTCTGTTTTCTGTTCAGACGTGAGAGCAAGTTGTATTAAAAATAAGATGTATTCACTTTTAGATATGACGGAGACACATGCATCGGACCCACCAGCATCGGAGCCGTCGACAAATGAAAAGGAAACCCAGTCCTATATCATATCCAGCATACTGGGTGTTCTTGCTACAGTCATCATTGTGGCCATTTTGTCTTGTCTTGTTAGAAACTACATAACTTCTAAAAACAACCAAGAACACACCAGAGTGAGCCAGCAGGACGACTGTAAAGGATGTGACGTCTGAAGACTCCATAAGAAATGAAAGAAAGTCTTCATCCTTTCTTTCTTACAGAACTCTTTTGGACCGACATTGGTCAGATGGTGGCACGTCCACTGATCTGACCGGGACTATTAACTCTTTGTGAGTCAATTACTAAAGCTGCTGCTGGTGGCGGCTTTGTGTACATGTATTGTGTACACACCTGTGTGTACACTCTTTATCCATAGAGTAATTGAGTACTGCTTGGCTGTTATGACCAAATTTAACACAGTTTAGTGTTAATGTTTTGTATATGCATAGTGCATTTGTTGTAAATGAAAGGTCTTCCTCATCGTACCGTTTTTATTATGAATTTATCTACAACTTCCTTTCAACGAGGGCCATTTACCGTCTTGAGACGTACATTTATTTATTCAGTTTTCTTATGGTGATTCACACTAATGATCCACATTAAAATCTAAATCTATTCACATTTGATAGCTGCTTTCACATGGCATAGATGGCACATCAATTGATGGTGTACATTGAAATCCAGTCACATTAGCCGTGTCTAGAGGATGTATGTGAAGAAGAGTCTTCTTTCAGATCAGTTGGGAGGGGAGTACCACCTGGCGCTTTCCTTGACACCCAGGTAATATGAAGGGTGCAATAATGACCAAACATCGGTATGCATTCTGTTTCTATGGTAACCAGTGTTGGTAGGTTAGATTAAATAATTAACTGGTTCCCAGAAGAAATGACTAAAATTCAAGTGTATCAGTGGTGTAACTAATTCAATTACTGTAACCATGACATTTGATTAATTACATTTGGTTTATTTTTGGGATCTGTTAGGTGACTGTAACTTCAAGTTCTACAGTGATTTGTAGAGATGGGAGCTTTGATTAGACTAAAAACTTCAGGATGTGTCTCTATCTATCAATGAGACATTCAAAACACTCACACGTCTTTATCCTTATTTACTTTGAAGAAGCCAGTTTGGGATAATTCACATTAATGATGACTGGGAGGATGCAAATCATCGCACTTTCTTTTTTTTCAATTAAAACCGTATTCAAGCAATTCTGCTTACACAGTGTTTTTGTGAATGACATCACAACCTGTACGTATATTTTTAAAACCATTATTTTCGATGGGTTTTGATAAATAAACAAGAGCTGATTCAAGTTGGAGCTGCGAACTTAGATCAAAATGTTGAATGTTGGTGAACTGTGGACACGAATCGGTTCATTTTAACCAGAGGGAACTGAATTCAGAACCAGATCTTTATAAGGAAGAACTGGGAACAAGCTCAGCACAGCAATGACACGTTCATTTATTTCAGCAGTCTGAATTATTCCACGTCTTAGTCGAGAAAGCGGCGGGATTTGCTAACTGTGTTACTGACTAATATGCAATACACACCAATATCAATGTATGTCTGGGGTTTTTTATGTAATTACACACTAATGTTGTTACTTTGTGTAAACATCACTAAAATGATTGTGTGTCTATGATGAATTTGTAAAAAAAAAAAAATTTGAAATGTAAATAAACAGTTTTGATAACTTTTTCTATCTAGCAGCCATATTATTTTTTTATTTGAGCAGAGTTTCCAAAGTAAGAAATTGAACTTATTTGACATGTTTTACAAGTGGCACAAAAAACTCTGAACTCTCCCTAATCAACTTTCACTCGTTCTCCAGCTTTTATCAAGAAAAGTTTTATCAAACTTTTCTTGATAAAAGCTGAAGAAAAGTTTATCAAGAAAAGTTTGATAAAACTTTTCTTGATAAAAGAAAAGTTTTATCAAGAAAACTTGATAAAACTTTCAAGTTTTATCAAAGGAGGATATCAGTCTGACACAGATCAGTCTGATCTGTGTCAGACTGATATCCTGTGATCTGTGTCAGACTGATATCCTGTGACACAGATCTGTGTCAGATCTGTATCAGTCTGACACAGATCGGAATCCGATCTGTGTCAGACTGATATCCTGAGAGGAATTGAAAATAACAACAACAAACGGCTAATCTGAGCATCTCTCTACTCCCAACTTCATTTTGTTTCACTTTTTCTCAGAGGTTTGTATTTTGAAAGAGTTCCAAATTCAGAAGTAAACGTGGAAAATCGAGTCAAATTGACTAACAAAACCATATCAGCTGATACAAATACCTCCCTCATAAAAGTAGAGCATCTCTTTTGATTAGGTTGCTAAGGAAACAGAAATGTGCCAAGCTAAACTAATTGTAACTCAAGTGGTTTTAAATCAAAGTAATCTCTTTATTTTTCGTATTTCTCTATCATTAAGCAAATCAATCATTCAAAAACAATCGACACATCTGTTGCCAAGCTGAAAATTAGTTTCGCAAACAAAACGTCACCGAACAGCAATATGATTTATGAAGGTGCAAGTCAGGGCAGGTAGCATGTGGCATCCAATATTAGGTGTGACATCCTCACCCGTCGTCACGCAGCAGAAGCACATTTTTACCAGCTTTACTGCATCTAAACTTAGCATTATCACTCCTTTGGTTTTACAAAGGTTGTTAGTCCCAATCGGGACTTTTAAACGTCAGAGAAAAATGCCACTTTACATAAATACTAGAGTTAACCGCAACAACATTCATGGTTTAAATTTGTAAGCATTAAACTGTTTTCTAAAATGCTGTGTTAGTTTTACGCCAATTGTAACAAGTGTCAACTCTGACCTCCCAAATGGATGTCATTTCCTGTTGTTGATTCATGAACCTTGACCTCAACTTAACATTTAGAAGCTGTTCTTGGTTGTGTCTTTACCTCGTATGTACATAAAGCAGAAGCAGACCCCCCACCTGGAGGGACTCTATTATTAACTCCAGTAGACATCACAGCGGAAACGAGTGCATACCTAAAATTTCCACTGCAGGTTCCTACTGTGCAAACGGCTTGGTCATTCAGATGTACAGGGATGTAGTGAAAAGGAAAGCAAAAGCAAAAAGGAAGAAAAAAACCCCCAAAGCACCGCAGAACGAGGAAAAGAAACAGGCAAAACAACAATAATTGTCATCATCTGGCAATGAACAAATGAATACAAGCAGGGAACAATTTGTAAACGAGGCCAGGCGTGACAGACCTGCATGAAGTCATCGAGAGAGACAAGTATCACCAAAGCCTTTGCATTCTGGAGCAGGATGTGAAGCAGATAGAATAATCTAGAATGACAGAAGATAATTTATAGTGACATAACTCAGATACTACCAGTTAAACATACATAAAGATGAAACCAACCAGAACATAAAACTGCAGATGTTGGCCTGAGGTATAACGAGCTAATTTTTTAATGTATAGTGAGATTTGATGCCAAAAGACGACGCATATAACTCATTATCAACAGGAAGGAAGTGCCATTCCCTTTACAGGTCTAGGAGACAATGGAAATTTAAAGGTAGCCAACCCGAGACCTGTTCTACTGGAGCTCTCTTCAGGTCAAAGGTCATCTTCACTTCAGGCCCAAAAGTGCTGAGGATGGGGAATCACATGGAAATGAACATCCTGTGCGATCTTCTGTTTTTATAGACAGTTTACTTATTAGCAGCACAGTAAAACAGAATTAGTGTAATTTATTTTTACTCTAAGGTGTATTGATATTTTCTGGTTTACAACAAAATATGACTCAATGCAGTCTTTCTTGGCTGTGTAAACTAAAGTATCACTTCTATAAGTACGGCTCTGATTGGTTTATCAGTTCCTGATGATGACTCCTCTTCCTAAACCACTGAGAGCTGTGATTGGTTCTGAGGCATTCAGGGAGCAAATCCATCAATGGACTTGGCCCAACTGATCACCCTGTTGGATTCAGTGGCCACAAACAGTTTTGTGCGGTACTACGGAGCCCTCCAGGGGACATAGGAATTTTTTTTTCTTTTGCGTTCCCTCGCAATAATCTACTGATCAGTTATGCGGCATAACTGAATACTGTAAGCCCTTCTTACGGTGGCCGTTGTACTTTCTGCTTTAATATAAGGTTATGTGAGGTTTATCCAAGGGTATGGTTATACAAGTTAAACTCAATCATACTCCTGTTCAGACTCACAGTCATTGAACAAGTGGTGTATTTACATGTATTTGAGCATGTATATTTTGTAATAAGGTATTGTATTTACAGTAATAAAATATGAAAGTCTTTATTATTATGTTCTGCTGGTGAAATACCAACAGAAACAGACATATTTTATGTCTGCTTTGGGGTCAGGGGTTAGATTTAGGACTAAGGCGTGAATTGAGTTTTGGTTAGATTAGGGTTAGGTATGTAATGGGTAGGGTTAGGATAAGGGTAAGGTTTAGTCTATAGAAATGAATGGAAGTCAATGGAAAGGCCACGCAAACGTGTTTGTGTGTTTCTGCTGTGTTATTTTTGTGCCAACATGCCATTAGAACAGTAAACTTGGGACCCCGCCCTGCTATGATAACCTCGGGGAAATTGGATTGGGGCCCCATTGAGGGTTTCAAAACATAATTATTCATCAGCTATGAGGGATGTTTTTTTTTAAATGCGTGTTAAGGGAAATTAATTAATTTTTTTTTTTTTTTTTTTGGTTGTTGTTCTCAATGCGATGACATTCCTTAACAGGTGAAATGCATGCCTGCCGAGAATTGCATCCCCTTCGCGGGAGAATGCATGCCTGCCGAGAATTGCATCCCCTTCGCGGGAGATGAGAAAACGGACTGAAATATGACCGAAGAGGAAACTTTTAAAGATATTCGTAACATTATCACGTTTCTTAACCATGTAAGCCCTAAAACG
>CAEFZY010068183.1:0-48696 GCA_903066815.1 Brachyrhaphis roseni
TAGATAGATAGATAGATAGATAGATAGATAGATAGATAGACAGACAGACAGACAGACAGACAGACAGACAGACAGACAGACAGATAGATAGAAAGAATCAGAATTTTACTACTTATGTTTGCCTTTCTCTCAAACATGAAGTTCTTTGCTACATTGTGTGTTTTTTCTCTTAATTCACTGACATTTTGCTCTCACTACTTATGTCATGTCTTCGTAGTCAAGTTTGACTGTAGAGCTGTGCTCCTTAATACCTTATTTTAACGTCAACAGAAACAACAAGGGCCGAGACATCAAGACAATAAAGTCCCTCCGAGTTCTGAGAGTTCTGCGACCTCTTAAAACCATCAAGAGGCTTCCTAAACTCAAGGTCTGATCAAGATATGAGAAACTTGCTTTTGATGTTGCTTCACAGGCTTCTGACAGATTTTATTTCCCTTGCCTCCCTCTTGTCTTTCTCCTCCACAGGCTGTTTTCGACTGTGTGGTCACATCTCTAAAGAATGTCTTCAACATCCTCATTGTGTATCAGCTCTTTATGTTCATCTTTGCTGTCATTGCGGTCCAGCTCTTTAAGGGGAAGTTCTTCTTTTGCACTGACAGCTCCATGAAAACAGAAAAGGAATGTCGGTAAATAAGCATCCGATCTGTTCTCTCAGACTCACATTAGTGTTCTGAGTAGGTATGCACCGTATACTGTATATCAGCAAAATCCACCTACATGTTGTCAGCCTCGATAAGCATGTCCTTCCATGCTGTGTAATAGAGGAACCTGAAAATGAAGAGACAAAGTCTGTTTTTCTGTTGTCAGAAAGGTGGTCACAGAAAATTTCTTTTTGACATTTTTGGAAATATACTTTTTCACGTTACAAGGAGTCATGCCTTTCTTGTCTTAAAATGTTAAGATTACAACCTGATGGTAACTTAAGGCAAAAATATTGACAGGTAATTTGTGATGGGTTTTTGTATTGCGGGATTACAGTGTAAAATCAGTTGTGGTTTTATGAAAGAGCCAGACAAAACACTGGCTCACATTAAAGCTACCAATGCTTATTCAAGCATTTTCAAGACAGGAAATCCTATAATATGCTAGCCACTCAAAAAACATTAAAGCTTTCTCGTGGCCACAAAGACATTCAATATTGTACCTTTCAGTATTTACATAACTGGCAGCAAATATAATAATGTCGAGAAATATTTTTTACCTTTTGACCATTTTTAGTTCTTGCTTAGGGACCATCATGCTAAGAGCTAAATCCAGGTCTCACAAATATTTCTGAGCAAAAGGGTTTAAATTAGCCTAACTTTTTCAGATTTTTCTCACTACCAATAAGAAAACATGACGTTCCTAAATAGCCTTTTACAAATAAATTAGATTTAAGTCAAGAATAGTCCACAGTATTATTTAAATTACTCTATCAATGTTTATGATGGTTAACATTCACATGTAACCAAAGCTTCAGTACTGTTCATTAAGTTGCAGATTTCATAGGTGATTAAAGGGAAATGATGACCTCTAGTCTGCTCTGGTCCCTGCAGAGGCTTCTACATTGACTACAGCAGAGACAAGAAAGAGGTTAAGAGAAGAGAGTGGAGGAGACACGAGTTTCACTACGACAACGTCTGCTGGGCCCTGCTCACGCTTTTCACTGTGTCGACTGGAGAAGGGTGGCCTCAGTAAGTTTAGATATAAGTTAAAGCTCTGAAGCATAACAGAGATTATCTTTTCATGGATGAGTTAGGGAACCTGTCTCAATATGTGAAAATTATAGGTGAGGGCTGGCCTGTGAATGAGCCATGAATGCACATATATTTTATAGTTTATGAGTGGGAACAGGAAGTATACTGGGGGTTTTTTTGTGCTCCAGGGTCCTTCAACACTCCACCGATGTCACAGAGGAGAACATGGGGCCAAGTCGCGGGAACCGGATGGAAATGTCCGTCTTCTACGTGGTCTACTTTGTGGTCTTTCCGTTCTTCTTCGTCAACATCTTTGTGGCTCTTATTATCATCACCTTCCAGGAGCAGGGCGATAAGATGATTCAGGAGTGCAGTCTGGAGAAGAATGAGGTATGAACAGCGAATGTTAATGTTATTTAAGGCATAGCTGGTGTTTATGCTGTTCAATTCCTCCCTATCAGAGGGCCTGCATCGACTTTGCCATCAGTGCCAAGCCGATGACCCGCTACATGCCCCAGAACAGACAAACCTTCCAGTACAAACTCTGGCACTTTGTGGCATCGCCTTCTTTTGAGTATACGGTGCTTGTTATGATTGCCCTGAACACAGTTGTTCTCATGATGAAGGTAAACCAGTTTCTCAGTCATTTTTTCTGAAACCCTTTGAGATACCGTTATAGTAATATCTTTCTTTCTTTTTAGTACCACTCCGCCCCAACAGCGTATGATGCCGTCTTGAAGCACCTAAACACAGCCTTCACAGTGCTGTTCTCCATGGAGTGTATACTGAAGATAATGGCTTTTGGATTTGTGGTAAGTGTGAACGTCAGCAGAAAACCCGCTAACTCAGGGGATTAAGAAACCTGTTTTTGTTCCTGCAACTTTATTTGAATAAAAACATCAAATTAATTTGAAATTGTTTTTTCTATGCAGAACTACTTTCGAGACACTTGGAACATTTTTGACTTTATCACTGTTCTTGGCAGCATCACAGAAATAATTGTGGACTTGCAGGTAAGCTGTGTCCCGAATGACAATCCACGCTTAAAAGTTGCAAACCTAAAAATAAATACAAGAGCCGAAAGTTCCGAATGCAGCATCAAATGTTTTCGAGTGTGTGACGGTCTCCAGTTCTGACTTAGGTCATGTTGTGTTGAATTTCACCATCTGTGATTTACATCCTGTCATTGCTGCCCACCTGCCACTCTGTCCCTCTCTTACTGCATCACCCTCCCTCTAATCAACTCGTACGGTGGTCCCAGTCGGTGAACACCATCAACATGAGTTTCCTGAAGCTCTTTCGGACAGCCAGGCTGATCAAGCTGCTGAGACAGGGCTACACTATCCGCATTCTACTTTGGACATTTGTACAATCCTTTAAGGTCTGAAAGTTTTCACTATTATTTATTCAAGTTACTTAGTTTGTTAGCTTATGCAGTTATATTATAACAAAGTTCAGCATCTATATTTTCTTTCTTCTCTGACAGGCTCTACCGTATGTCTGCCTTCTTATCGCCATGCTTTTCTTCATCTACGCCATAATTGGAATGCAGGTAATGTTATTGATACCATTGAAATAAGTTACAGGAACTTCACAAGAAAAGTTAGTGCAAAGTGATATATTTAAGTTTTAGTACACTATGTTATTGTTTGATAAGCATTTGAATCCCTGATGTTTTGTGTGTTCTGCAGGTGTTCGGAAACATCAAGCTGAATGATGAGAGTCACATCAATCAGCACAACAATTTTAAGACCTTTTTCAGTGCACTGATGCTTCTGTTCAGGTGAGCTGTACCAAGAAATATCAGAAAAGATTGCAACCATTGTCAATTTAAGCTAACGATTGTCTAAAATATTGCTTAGTGTGTTTAATGCCGTTTATGTTTTAAACACCAGGAGTGCAACAGGGGAGTCCTGGCAGGAGATTATGCTCTCCTGTCTGTCTGGACAGGAGTGTGAACCAGATCCCTCCATTGCCCCCCTCACCATGTCTCCAGACCACGAGGGTGGGTGTGGGACTGACTTCGCTTACTGCTACTTTGTCTCCTTCATCTTCTTCAGCTCTTTTCTGGTCAGAATGAACAACAAAAATAAATAAATAAAAATGCAATGTTTTTGCAATATTATATATTTTTTTCACCTGACCAGTGCTTTCATCTCAGATCTTTGTGTCTGTGTCTTTTTTTTTTAGATGCTGAATCTATTTGTGGCTGTGATTATGGATAACTTTGAGTATCTGACACGAGACTCCTCTATTCTGGGCCCTCATCATCTGGATGAATTTGTCCGCATATGGGGCGAGTATGACAGACTGGCATGGTGAGAATTGGCCTCATTTTTGCAACTGCTTTACATTTCACTATGTGAACCAGATCAGTTGTATTTTCTTTGTATCCAGCAGAGGGCAGTCAAAGAGCGTGAAATGTCAAAACCTCAAATTACCTGCGCTGCAATCTTATAATTACCTTGCTAAAGTACTCAGTGGACAAAAGCTTTCATTGATTATTTACATCAAAACACATTTATGTATAAGAATGGCCCAAACCTAAATCTACATTAATTGGAAATTTATGGCAAGCTTTCAAAATATATGTTTAATGACTCCATTCTGAATGAGTTTTAGCTATTTTCCTTTGAAAAATGAGCAAAGGTTTCAAAAGGGTTACTTTTTGGATTAGTACTTGGACAAAAAATTGAAAACCATTTATTATTTTTCTCCCACTTTACAGTCATTCAGTACATTGTGCTGTCATATCTGAAAAAAGAAAAATATTGAATACATTAATAATAATTCTTGTGATTTTCATTAATCTATCCACTTTCTGCGCTCTCTGTCTCTGTTGTGTTTTCTAAAGTGGGCGTATTCATTACACAGCTATGTATGAGATGTTGACACACATGTCTCCGCCTCTGGGTTTGGGTAAAAAATGTCCCGCTAAGATCGCCTACAAGGTAATAAAAACATAATCATTGTTTTTGTGTGAAACATAGAAGAAATTGAGTAACTAAAAAAATGTGTAAATGAAAACTGTTTTGGATTTGAGGCAATAGAAATCAGACTGTTTTTGTTCAATTGCTATGGTTTTACAAAATAATTTCATTTCCCCTTTTTGTCTTCTTCAGAGGTTGGTGTTGATGAACATGCCCGTGGATGAGGACATGTCTGTCCACTTCACTTCTACTCTAATGTCACTGATTCGCACAGCTTTGGATATCAAAATAGCTCGAGGTCAGAGTCACTGTTAGTTATTATAGTAATTCATGAATATTCATGAAATCAATAAAAAAAAAAAGATCAGAATGTACAAAGTATATATTGTCTCAGGCGGGGAGGACCGCATTGCTCTGGATGCCGAGTTGCAGAAGGAGATCAGCATCATTTGGCCTTACCTGCCGCAGAAGACCTTGGATCTCCTGGTTCCTATCAACAAAGGTCAGCCTCTAACTGTGGCGACATTTTTCCATCTGCTGCTGAGAGACCAGAGGTGAGGCTTAATGAAGTTTGTCCGCTGCTCCCACAGATACCGACATGACAGTGGGGAAGATCTATGCTTCAATGATGATAATGGACTACTTCAAACAGAACAAAGCAAAAAAGCTAAGGCAACAGCTGGAAGCTCAGGTCAGCACAGCATGTTTCTATGAACTCTGTTGCACCTCCTTTGGCGAGTGAGATTTTTTGTTATATTTGCATTTTCCTTTTCTTTGCTTTTTACTTCATAAAGTCACAAGGTTTCCTTAAAGTTTGGAAAAGGATGAAGGATGAAAGGAAGGATGCAGCATTTTATATTTACAGAATAGAATGTTGCATCCTTTCTTTCATCCTCCAGTCCAAATGTCCTTACCTTTTTTCCTTATGTCTTTCCTTTCTTTTTTTTTTTACTTTGCTTCTTCTTTCTTACCTCATCTCCTAATCCCTCACCCCTGAGGACTTTTATTCTTTCTTTCCTTTTCTTTTGTGTCTTACTTTTTTATATTGTTCCATATATACTCCTTCCTTTCATTCTGCGTTTTTGAATACACCTTCCTTATGTTTTTCATTGTTTTCTTATTTTTCTATGGTGGTCCACAATTCTCTTCATAATATTGTGGTCAATTTTATTTGATTCGTCTGTTTGAGGTCTTGCTCTGAAATACATCCAACTTGTACCAATTAAAATGTTGTCAATTAACTATCAGTAACTATCAGAAGTTTACATGGCATTATTTCTATATTTTCTAAATTATTTGTAGCCATAGTAATCTTGTAGTGTGCAAACGCCTGACTTTGAAGAATGTAAAAATAAAAAAAATTCTCTTTTTCTCATTGTTCTGGCATTTGGCAAAATTGAGAGATAGAAAAAAATATACAAATATACGGAAATAAAATAAGTTTAGATTAAATTTATTATAAATTCCACTGGGTGCAGTTCTGTGGCTCACATCATTTTTCAGCAATCAGTCATGGCTCTAAACATGTGAAAAAACAACATTTTAACTGTGGCCTAAGTTATTTATAAAGTTGTGACCTGTATTTGAGCTGTCATGTATATTTTTTTGTCTTGTTTCAGAAAAGCAACTTAATGTTTAAACGTCTGGACGCCTCCGCCCTACCTGAGGACATTCTGTCCAATACCACTCCACTGCCAATGATGGCTCACAGTGCGGGTTCGGCCCTGTGAGTCTGCAAATGTTTGAAAATATGTACAGGATGTGTGGAGCACTGCTGCATGTGTTTGCTTTCTGAATTTATTTCCCCCTATTCCTGTCTCCCTTATAGAACCAGAGGGGGCTTTGTGGCTTTGAGTCCTATCTCACCCCAGGAGCTATTTTTGCAGCCCATAAGCTCAGACACTGATGCCGGTCAGCAGCAGAATGTGGTGAGACAGAGGACAGACTCAACCACTATCACTTTTTAAATGAATAATTAATGAAATTGCTTTAAATATACATTTCAAAGAAGGAAAAAAACAGCATGTAACTTTATATGTGATCTCTTATTTTGGGTGAAAATGTTTATGGCATATATAAGTGGTCAATGATGTTTCAGTGCCTTGCAGAGCACTGCAACTCTGCTTTTTGTGCTCCTGTGTCTTCGTCTTTAGCAGGTTGCAAAATAGGGGACAGACTGTCTCGTTGTTGGGCCAAATATGTCTCGTTGTTGGCCATGTCTTTACTGACTGGTTGTACTGGTCTACATTCCCTGCCAGTCGAAAAATAATCAAATTACTTTGACATGTTTTCATTTAAATTTCCAGAGGAATGCTGTCTGACTTTTAGGATTTGATCTTCCATGACATATTGCTCTTCCAAGCAGTGCCTGGCAAAAATATTTCTACTCCTTGAACTTTATCCCATATTGCCACTTTACAAATTAAAAATTACATGTATTTCAATTGGGATTTTAAGTAACAAAGGTGAGTCCCAAACTTCTGAAAACTATGGTGTGTAGTTTTCAAAAATATCCAACACTGGCATCCATTTTAATCAGGCCTCGTTACTCTGATTTGAGTGCATAATTTCCTTCGTTGATTACCTCAATAGTAAATAGGCCATCTGTGTGTAAATTAATCATAGTATAAATACAGCTGTTCCTTTCGGTCCCCAGACATTTGCTAGAGAACATTAGTGAACACAAACAGCATCATGAACACCAAAGAATACAACAGAGAGGTCAGGGGCTCAAGTTGCGGAGAAGTTTAAAGTAACTGCAAACCTACCAAGATATTTCTGTTCACCTGAAATGACAAGATGGGAAAAGACAGCTTTCTTTTGGATTTGAGTTCTGAGAATTAAGTTGATATTTATAGATCATAGCTGGAGACAGAACTTTTTTATTAATATACTGATATATTTGGCAATAAAGAATGGGTAAGATATTCCCATCTTCCTAAAATAATGGCCTAAGTCATTTTTTGCCGAAAGGGACATTTTTCTTTTTGCCTAAATCATCTTTTGGCAACAAAAAGGGGTAATTTTTTTTCTTTAGGTTTTCAAAAATTAGACCATTATTTTAGGAAGGTGACAATATGCAATGTTTGCAGATGTAGCTGTAGCAAAAGATGATTCTGGAAAGTATTGACTCGGAGCTGAAAATTTTTTCGCCATATATCAAAAATGTTATTTGAGGAAAAAATGTGAAAACCCTGCATCATTTTTCTCCCTCTACTGTTATGCGGTTCTTCTACTACATAAATCTCCTTGACCTTTGTGGTTGTAATGTGACAAACATTTCAGATACATTAATACTTTTGCCATGTAATGGAAACTCTCTTTCTCTTGTCTTTCTTCACTCTGCTCTTTTCTTTTAAAGCCTCACTTTGTCATTTTCCCCTCTCCTCACTAAATCTAACTTTTCAGCTACTAACATGTTTGTGTTTGGTTGAAATGGTTTCTATGGAGATTATGGCTGAGGTGGCCCTCAGTGATGAAATAGTTTGTTTGACCTTCTCTTCTTTGAGCTGGGCCTCTGCATAGGAGAGGCAGTGCTATCAGAGACGTGATCGGTGCCCTGTCTTTCCTTGCCCTCCTGTCTAATTTCTGTACTCACGTAGGTGGGCGAGTGCATTTGGGGCATTAAAGTCCCATTGGAGCTTCCACTTGGGAGAGGCCTTTGTGTGCGGGCCTCCTCTATGCCGCGTCTGGCCGTAGAGTTGCAGGTATTCAAAATCTTCCATGACATGGCTCCCTGGCTGGATCTTGGCTTCGATGGCTGCATGGGCTCTTAAGCCAAAGTCCTCGGGTTTTTCTCTATGTGCACGGTTTGTCTGTTTTAAATCCAGAAGAATTTGGTTGCGACATTTGCTGCTTTCAGAAGTTGACTGAGGGTCAATGAGCTGTCAAGGTGTCATCCATGAATGCTGATGGCTAAACTTGTTATGTCTTTCATCCCCAAAATAGAACAAGCTAAACCAAAGGATTCACTGCACTTTTGCACCAATAAATGCATGAAAAATTACTTCTTACTGTTTCTTCTAAATCATGGGATGGAGCTTGTTATTTTCTAAATCTACCATTGTTTTTGTTTGTGGTCACATATTAGCAGGAAGAGGCTAAAGGTGGCTCCATGAAGCGTTCAGTCTCCACAGTTGCAGATCAACGTGTAAACGGTGGCTGGGAGGAGGAGAAAAGCCCTGAGAGAGTGTACCGACCTCGACATAAAAGCTACAAGGCTGCTGGTTAGTCATGTTTTTGTGTGTTCTTGACTATGCTCTATCCAGAGTTACAAGTTCCTGTCCAAGTTATGAATACAAATTTTGTCTCACAAGCAGAAAAGTATAAATCTGCAATCTTTTTTTAGAAAGCTATCAGCATGGCTTTGAAAAAAAGGTTGTGCATAGACATTGTTGTTAGAAACAGAACAAAGGAGTTTCAATTGTCATGCTAAAGTCAAATGATCACAATAGACTGCATGACAGGTTATCTTATTAAGAGTGGAGCTTCACACACCTCATGTGATCTTTGTTTTTTTCTTCTAACATGATGTCAGGTTTTGAAATTCAAACCCTTTGAGTCCTTCTGCCTTCCTGAGATATCTAAAATGCTGCTCCAGCAAAGGGAAGACATGAGCTTGATGTAATTTATGTACTAGGAGAAATAGAGTATGACGTGTTGGCACTGATGTGTAACCCTGGAGCGATGACTTTTAAATTGAACCTTTTCAAGGACAGATATATATAAACATCCTCCAACGTTTTTAAAATCATCAAATTTTATCGAAGAAGTCGTCATAAAAAAATTGCATGTGACGATATCAATGTTCAAAAGTGTTCTAACACCTTACTAACCTATAATCAAAGCTACACAATAATGGTTTACATACCTGAAGGTAATATAGTTACTTGAATTTTCTGTAAAGTGCCTGTATGTGCCTGGAAAATACATAACACCCCCTTAACATAGGAGGGAATAACTATGTAATTGATGAAACAATATCACTCCCACAAGGGTTAATCGGCTGGCAGTTTAATAAACAGGACATTTTCATTACTATCCATATATAGCCTAGTTGTTCAATACGATATAGAGTAGTAGCAATAATAGGTATTAATAAGAGAAAAGTCTTTCAGTGTTATTATTTTATTAAATATGCACATTTTTGTTGTTCTGTTTCGTACCAGTGTCACGGTCTGAGCACAGGGAGCGAGGTCGTTCCAAGGAACGTTGTCACCTGTTGTCTCCAGACACGTCTCGTTGTAACTCAGAGGAAAGGAGCTTGCAACCCTCACGTTCCTCCAGCGTAGAACGAGCCCTTCCCCAGGATAAACAGGTGAGTAAAATATACACACCTAGGCGCCAAGCAACCAAATAAGCTGTTTTTTTAATATTGTAAAACTTTTCTGCTACTTTAGCATGTTGCCTTGTATGTTGACAGTCTCAATAATGGATATTTGCCCAACCAAATCATGTTTGTTGACCAATTTCACTGACCAGTGAGGGACGTATCTAGTATTAGTCAACTTAGTAGCAGTAGCATTTCTAAGAGTAGAGTCACTTCTAAACTGCTAGGACAAAGATTTGGGAAAGAGAGTCGCTGTATCTCAATGTAAAAACAAGAAACCCTGGTCTTATAAGCATATGCCTGTCTTAAAGAAGAAAATGTAATTTTGTATTCTTTTTAAATGTAATCTTTTATTCTTATTGCACTGTATTCTTATTATTTCTGCCATGAGTGGTCATTAATTATATGTATTTGAAGAAAAGGTGATATTATGCTGTGTGAGAAAGAGTAGTTGTTTTATTTTAGAAACATAACCAGTTATAGACTAAACATTTCAACCGCTTTAGTGCATGGAAAGGTGGTTGAAATTTCTACTATGGGAGTTTTAGTAAAACTGTTGTTTCTCTCTTGCAAGAGAGAGTAAGAGAGAGACTTGCTCTCTCTTGCTCTCTTGCAGCCTGAATCAAACACAAACAGGCCTTCATTTGCAGTTTCCTTTTAAATAGCAGTCTACATTTCTGTGCTTCTTTTAACTTGATTTTCAAACACCTAAAATAATAATGAAAAATGTTAACTTTAAATGATTGTACTTCAATAATTACTTAAGTACCAAAGAGTGTTGCTGTTAATACAACCTTGTTGCACTTAAGTAAGATCACTCAAGAAAAGATTGGAATTTTTAGGTTTTGATTGGTCAGGGCTTGGAAATTAGCTGATTCCACGCAACATCATATTTCTCTGTACTTCTTTACTTGTAATAACACAGTGCCTTCCAACAAAAGGCCTTCTAGTGCCTTTTATTGTCTTAACATTCAAAACGGTAAACAACTTCACAATTATTCACTACTTTGTGTCTGTATATCACATTTGTAAAGGTCCTGTAAATTGATCTGAATGAAAAGTCAAGAGCAGCTACTGGATTAACTGATTGTAATTTTTCTTATTTCAGGGTAACAGCTCAGACAGCCCAGTACCGTCCACCTCAGAGTCCAGCACACCCAGCGGCCGACGACCTCTCTCACAGACCCCAACCCGATCTCGCCCTCACATTTCCTATTCCCCTCTTGTTTGTCGCACACAAGCCTCTGTCGGAGAGGATGATGATGAACAAGGCAGCCCAGAGACCACAAGACGGAGCAAGGCCTCATGGGAGTCCCAAGAAGGAGCTGCAGGAGGGAGGCGGAGTCAGCTTGACATAAACGCGTCCCCGCCTCGACGCTACCCCTCAGAGCCTTTCCTGGCTTCACAAGAAGACGACCACAGCCCGGATCCCTCTGGTCCCATGGAGACGTTGACCTTCGAGGCGGCCGTGGCCTGCAGCCTGGGACGCTCAAACACCATTGGCTCAGCCCACCCACGCTGGCGGACCGGCTGGCAGGTCCCCAATGGACACTTTAGGAAGCATCTGATGCAGACGGCCTCCGCTGCAGGCTGCGACCCCCTCAGCGACACAGAGGAGGACGACAGGTGCTAGGGACGGGACACAGCATGGACGAGGACATCGGCACCCAGAAATGATAGTCAATGAGTCTCTTTTTTTTGCCTTGTCAAGGTTGTGAGCCCTCTGGATGTCGGGCAAATACCCAAAATGACAAAGACCTTAATACTTCCTGAAACTGTAGATGCCAACTTACAAAGAACACTGACAATCAATAAGGTCTATTTCCTGATTTGTACTTGATGATACAGAGTAATAATGCATCTCAAGTTGCCACTGAGTAAAGAAAATTACTGGAAACAATGGACCAGGTCATGCCATTTGTGTCAATAGGTATTTTCATTTCTGAAGATGTTTTTAAAAGAATCTGTGTTGCTCTAAAAGGTATTTATCTGTGGGGTGTGTGAATATGTAACTATGTTTTGTTATAATTTTTCTGTAAATAAATCCTGATCATCTCACCATTGCCATCTATTAGAACAAGTCAATGCAACAAGCCATCATAAAGAGGCAATGTCATACTTTTCCAGGCAATGATATATTAATAATAAGAGATATATTAATAATGCTGGATTTTTTTACTGTATGAATGAATGTGCAGAGGTCAGCTGTCTAATTTCCCCTCTTCATTTTTCTTTTTTGGTATTAAGCATTGTAAGTTCACAAATCTGGGATATGCTTAAAGTAATAGAATATCATAGAATGATTCGTTTGTAATTTCACTTAATATAATTATTAAATCATGCAATCATCACACCTCAGATCTCTAACTTTGGTCAGTTTTACATCATTTTTAATTGTCAATATCTTTAAAATGAACTTTTTTGACAAAAAGAGTTTGGCAGAAAACTAACATTGCATATCATGCAGAACAGGAATTTGTCACGGTGAAAAATGAGGAAATGCCTCTCTTCGATTTCTGAGCATTAAAGCATCTCAGAATAGTTGCGACTGCGGTTTTACCACTTAATGATCACAAAACTGATCTCCATCTATTGTGAACAGTACATGAAGACTGCAAAACATGAACTATAGAAACTTTACAGGCACATCATGACACATTTTGCTTCAAAAGATACACATTACTCTAATGCATTTGCAAATAATGTACAGAGAAAATATGCTGTTTATAACATTTAAAAAAGGGAAAAATAATAGTCTTTGCTGGCAAGCTTTAAAGATGGAATCTTTGGAAATATTCATATAAAGGTTGTGTATTGTTTTATTTGCCTGACAAATAGGTGAAATTATTGAAGCTCTCTTAACCAAAAGATTTTACTTTAAGTTCCAGGAATGCAAATACTCTGTGGGTTTGTATGTGTACAATAGCTGTATATACAAGTAAAGGTGTCCTCAAGTGACCATTGTTATTTGAAGTCATTTTTACCCTTTTATTAAGTCAAGTAATCTCAGACTTGGACACTTTCTGCTTATTATGTTTATCTGTATGCTTTAATCCATATTAATATCAAAGCATTATATTTTGATATGAATATGTAACATAATGTCTACGAAGGAAGACTATTTGTCAGGTTATAGTAATGCATAGAGGGAACTACAGAAAGAAACTTAATTAGTGATATGCAAATGCAGACTGTGGCACATATTGATACTAAGAAGAGTATTGCATTGATAGTGAAGAAGAAGAAGAATCATCCCAACAAGAGATTTGCTTTTGGTTTAAAATGTTAACAACATATAAACAGTAAGTATAAATATTTAAACTTTTGAGGAAATAAAGGAAAAGACAAACAATACGTACATATATGTGAATGTACAGCCAATTCTGTTATCGTATGCCTATTTTGTTTGTCAATGGAGGAGCAGATTCATAAAGAGGCAATTTAATACTTTTCAGACAATGAAAAAGTATCAGTGGCAGTGGTCTCAAACTCAAATCCTCAAGGGCTGGTGTCCTGCAACTTTTAGATGTGTCCCTTGTCCTACTCACTGGAATCGCTAAACTGCATGCAGTCAGCTCTGGAGAGCTCTGCTAGTGAGCTCTATTGGAGCCAGGTGTGCTGAAGCAGAGAGACAACTGAAAGTTGTAGGACAATGGCTGTTGAGGACTGGAGTTTGAGATCATAGCTGTGAGGATTTCATCAGAGAAACATCCTGGGAGAAGAAGTTATGTTGGTGGCAGCTGGTTTTGCAAGTAGCTTTGTAGATGTGCCTCAACTGTTTATATAATTTTTTTTTGTGGAAAATAATGTAGTAAAACTGCAAATGTTTTGCTTATTTAGTAAAAACTACCATGCCAGGTAAGTCAACAATAAAGCCTATTTTTAGTGCAGTATTTTTACTGCGTAAAACACAAGAAGACAACATACTGTTCAGAGTAAAATTTAAGGCAATAAATTCAACATAAAAACAGTACAAAGAGCACCTTTTAGATCTGGCCAAGAGTTGTGGTGAAAACCCTCTTATATCGTTATTTTGACTGTCAAAAGCTGGAAAGTTTGAGAACTGCTTTATTACAGACCCTCTGTTCACTGAATATTTTTTTTAAGCTTTTCATAACAAGCCTTCCCTCAATAAATAATATATTCTAATCATGACCATTCTGTTAAGACGGTTTAAAACAGCAACAGGAATGAGACCTTTTTTCACTTTGATATGTTGTCTTAAAAAAATTACACAATAAGTCAAAAATAGAATTTATTTCTGAGTTCTATTTCAACTTATGGAATTTGATGTTAGCAAATTCAAAAGAAGAATTCTCTAAAACTAGAAGACAAAAAGTTTTAAGTTTAAAAAATTTTCACAGTGTTACATATTAAACATGTAGATTACTTGTAGGGAATTAAAATAGGTGAGTCTTTGCAACCAGCTTTAATGTGAGGAGGTAAACTAAATTTCTGTCAGATTTAAGTGATTTTTATGGTCCCCAAATTCAGAGACTGAACAAGAAAAATTTGAGGAAAAAATAATTCGAAGGGGAAACGAGTAAGAATTCTGATATTCTAAATTTTATTTGTAATAAAATAAAATATTTTATTTATTTTCTCCAGTGCCTCTAATATTCTCTCTTAATTATTTAAAATTATTTTGTAAATACCATCATTTGTAAGCGTTTGTAAAGGGCTGGTCTTGTGTTTCACTCCAGGACGGCTGATGGCGCTGTTTTGCATCTGAGCTGGCTTACCAAGCAGAAGAAGAAAGGGTAGAGAAGAAACAGCTAGCAAGGAAACAAATTGTTTAATGTTACTCACGAAGTTGAAAGGCGTAAATGTTCTTTGAGTCTGTCACTCAGACAGCTCAGTGGGACATCCAAAGTTGCTGCTGAGCTGTATACTGTATGTAAAGTGGGAGTCTTTAGAAGGAATGAGCGTCACGCATTGAGGAAATCGAGCAGAAAAAGTAGCTATCTGGAGTGCTAACCGCTGTCATCCTCATCAAGGAGAGTTCTTTGTTTTGTTTCTTAGATCCGAGTAATCATGGAACGAAGCTAGTTTATTTTTTACTGTTGCCACTTAACATGTTTGCAGGAGTTGAGTAGGCATGACAGGAATGTAATTGTTGATATAAACCTGAGTAATCGATAATTCCTGGGACTAAACTAATATTAGCCGACCCAGAGCAAGTTTAGCAGCATAGTTGTGATTTTTAACGTCGGCCCTGAAAAGGACTGGAGGCACGGAAATATGGGCAACTGTCTGAAGTCCCCAACATCCGACGACATCTCTCTGCTCCATGAGTCCCAGTCAGACAGGGCGAGTTTCGGTGACGGGACAGATCCCGATCTGGAGCCGCCTCCTCCGTACCAGGTGAGGATCTTCAACCGCTCTCTTGCTCCTTTAATATCCTGAGGAAAAATTTTTAGAAAAGGGTTGACTAGCACATATTAACCAGTAGTTGTGCTACTAGTTGGTTTTCCAGTAATTCTGCAAACATGGCGTGTTTATAGCTTCAGTTTTGTGGCCTCATTTGACCTCACCTTTATTCAAAATTACATTTAAATAGGCAAAAAATATATATATATTGTTATTCCCGCAGGGTACATAAACGTAAACATTTCTGTCTGCAATAGCTCTTGTATTTTTCCGTGTCTGCCCTCTCAGTCGGACCTGATGGTGTGTTGACACAGGTGAATATGTGTTTTTGCTTCTTTGTCTGCCACTAGGAGCAGGCTCACATGCCCATGTACCATCCGACACCCAGTCAGGCCCGTCTGGCCACCCAGCTGACGGAGGAGGAGCAGATCCGCATAGCTCAGCGCATCGGCCTCATCCAGCATCTCCCAAAGGGCGTTTATGATGGAGGGCCAGACGGTTCAGAGAAGAAGATCAGAGAGTAAGCATTTATACTATGTGGAAAAATGAATAGGAGTTGCTAGACATCACACTTTTGGTTGTATTGGAGACCTCAGTGTCTTTTCGTACCTTAAAGTTCTGATTTATACATATTTTAGAAACATGAAGTGTTTTCTTTATGATAAAAGCTTTCGGTATTTACGCAGAAGGTATAAACAAAATTAAATTAGGTTGCACTTATGTTTCTTTTTAAATTAACAGGTTCAATTTCAGTAGTTATTGGAATTTTATGTAAAAATAAATTCCACCTATCTGGTTTGTTGATTATTCAGCTTTTTTATTATTATTTAAAGCAAGAATGGAGATATACTAATTTAGGAATCATTTAAGAATAGATAAATAGAAGAAACTTCCTGTATGAATTCAAAGTTTGTTGATTAGGTTTTCACTTGTCAATACAGACTTCCAGTTTTATCTGAGACCCGACTTTCTGATTCTGATTTTAGGTAATACTGTCACGTTCAGTGTCTTACAGGGAATTTACCTTGAATTGTTCACATTTTGCCAAGTTACAATCACAAACTTTGAGGTATTTTCTTGAAATTTAATAAGTTAGATCAACACTTAGTAGTATATAATTTCCTTTTTGCAATATTTTTGTTTATGATGATGAGATTTATTACAAGGATTTCTGTTCTGCAGCCATGTTTGTTGTCTTTTTTAGAGCCACAACAAAAGACATTTTATTAAATTATCACAAAATGTTCTCCTAAAATCTTTGGTCTCATTTTCTTTCTTTGATTCTTTTTCAGGTGTGTGATCTGTATGCTGGACTTTGTTTACGGAGACCCCATTCGGTTTTTGCCATGTATGCACATTTATCACATGGATTGTATAGACGACTGGCTGATGAGATCCTTCACCTGCCCCTCCTGCATGGAGCCTGTGGATGCCGCCCTGCTCTCCACCTACGGACCAACCGACTTCTCTCCCGATGCTTAGGTCAAACTCGAGCCCCCCCCCCCCCCCCCCCCCCCCCCCCCCCCCCGCGGCAAACCCCAAACCTAACAGCTGCCCTCTTGTGGAGTGAGAGGAGTTCAGAGATGTATCGTTTACCTTGCACTTTGGAAATTTAAAAAAAATTACTCGCCCAATGTTGGCCTTTCATTCTTCCGAGGTCTGATGCTAATTTAAGCTGGTCTTAAAACATCAGTTACGAGTCAGAAACAGTTCCCCTGCATGATTGTGCTTCTGTGTGTTTGTTTCGCCCAGGTTGTGTTGTGTGTAGCAGCAGGTTAAAGAACACATTGGAATTGTGATTGTGTGGGTGCGTGTGTGAGAGCTCTGTGGTAAATGAACATTTTCACTTGAGCTGGTCTCGCTTCACCATAACTTTGTCACTTGATCAAGAAAATGGATTCAAATGAACATATAGTTTACCAAATTACTGACTCTTAAGCTTAACTATTGGAACATGTTTCTGCAACACTGATCTCCTTAACATGCACCAACTTAAAAAGGCCCTATCCCTCCGTGGTGTGCAAATACTAAGACATACACTTGTCAAGTCCAGATTCCAAACAATACACATAAATACAACATAAGTCACTCAGTATAATAAACTGCATATTTGTTACATGAATGTTGCACCAGATGATGTTTAGGTTGTCTTTCAAGGGCTGATTTGTGCATGGACAAGGAGGGGGAGGAGTCAGTCAAACTTTAGAAACGCTTGCACACACCTTTCATCTGATCAGAGATTTGCACTTTACTTATAGGACATTATCTAAAACAACATATTAATATATTTACCTTATAACCTTGCACTATCAAAACTTTCTTTTATCTCCTGAGACGCAGGAGTTATATAGCGGACAAAAGATATGTCCCTACTGTCTGTAGTGAGTAAGCCTGAAGATGCATTTCATAAAATCTGTGATCCAGCAGTGTGAACGTCTGTTTTGTTTTTCGTATTTTAATTTTGATTTTCCTTTTTTTTCTGTTTAAGAGAAGGGACAGAGGCTTGCTTGAGGTGAAGGGAGTAGTTTGACACTTTCAGATCAGGAGTTTCCTGAAAGAGTGATGGTGTCAGGTATGTGCTGCAGACAAGTATGTGCTTTTGTAGCAAACAAATAAAAATGAATATATTGACTTGTCAAAGTATAAAATAAAACAGTAGCATTCATCTGTCAGCTTGATGTTTATTATGATTTTGATTTGTTTTTTTTTTGTTTTTCATCCATGTGCTTCACCGTGTTCTTTTTAAGTTTGAAGGTGTCTTTTCTTGTGCAGTCAGTTTTCTTCTATGTAGAAACTCTAGTTATTTTAATTGAGATGCACTAATTAGCATTTTTCCTGACCAATACAAATTTGCAGGGTCTTTTGTGTTGCCTTGTGATGAACTTGTGGCCTGTTCAGGGTGTACACCACCTCTCACCTAATGACCACTAGAGATAGACAGGAGCTCCCACTTTGCCCTCCATGTATAAGCATGTATCGACCATGGCTAGATGGATGTAGAACTTGATACAGCTATTTGTTTTGAGCCCAACAGAAAGTTATGGTATGACAGTTTAATCCTAATTTGTACATTAAAGCATATATCCCTAATTTTTTATAAATTTGGGCAAGAAAGTGCATCAAAATACACAATATTAGTTGATTTGTTAATTGAATTGTGAGAGTTCTTAGTTTTGATGCATTTAGGAGAAGCAAATGCTTCAGTAATTGACCTGCCAATCATTAATCAAAGCTGATAGAGGGAAAATTGACTGATGGGTGCATCTCTACATCTCTGCAATTTAAGTTGAACTTTTCATGTTTAACATAAGAATCTAGATTCATTTATTAAACAGAAATGTTTTGTTTTACTCTTAAGTCACTGTAGCAGTAGTTACCATAGTTGTTCATCTGATTTGTAGCATTATGCAACTTTTTTTTTTTGTCTTTTTCAGTTTAACTGTGTTTTTATTTCACTTTTGTGTTAAATCCACTGCACATTTAGTACATTTATTAGCTAGCTTGTACACTGTTTTTATGTGCAAACCTCTGTCCCAGTATTGAAACTTCTTTTGTGGTGGTAAAAGTAAGCCGTAATGATTTCCTCTTGCTTTTCCTTTATTGTTTTTCAGTTTTAACTTTATTCTAAGCATTTCTTGTAATTGTTTTATTTCTGTCCCTTTGGAAGGCTAAGTCCTTGTGTAAACAATAAATTGGAGAGAAACTATTTGTGGTTTTTATTTAAAATACCCACATTCTTTCTGTTTTTAAATCGTCCATCACCAAAAACACCCAATATCCAATTGAATGAATTCAAGCCCAGGGGTCTGAATTTGTTACATTGTGATTACAAACCTGGAACACAACAGAATGCACAAATGCTAAATAGCTGAGCCTTACATTAATGCAATCCTGAAATCTGGCAGTGAAGTGAAAAGCGTGACTACATAATCAGGGCTTCTGTGTTGCACCATGGCAGCACCAGTTTGGAATTTGAATCCCTCATTTTCCATGTTTTTGCTGCTTCTATCCAATATGTTTGTGTATACTAGGTGTTATGACACATGATTGGTTTGCCAGATTCTTAGATTTACACCATAACTTAGTATGAAAATATTACACAGCAGTCATCGCTCTTTAAATTTGTGCAAGATTTTGAGATGTATGATTGAAAAATTGCAAGTAGAATCCAATTAAAGCACATACTAAAAGTTGGAATGTGCTAATGGTGGACATGAATCTCAAATCTATTTATTGGCTTTAATGACGCAGCTTTTGAAGTGGAAAACAATCTCAACTTTCTGGCATAACTGTCGCTATGCCAATCTCATCTATGCAGAGTTCTTAAATTTGAAAGCTTAAAGCTTACCAATTTAGAACAATTTAGAACTTCCTTTTTTGGTCCGCATCCTCTAAGTACATTGCGATGTGAGTCATACTTTATTTTGACTTTGACTCATTTTCCAGGTCATGGTAGGTTGACGTGTTTTTTTTTTTTTGCTGTTTCTGATCCTTTTCTATGATTTTTTTTATTTCCTATTCGGTTTGAATCAAGTTGCTAAAGCTTGGGATCTTTGCAAATCTGATTTTGGAAAAGTCTGAAATTTTAACATGAAAACTCTGTAGGAACCTTGCAGGAATATTACATTTAATTTGTTCTTTTGTACTTTTGTTGCTTTTGTGCTCGGTTTAGCTGTATTACTTTTCAGCATTTAACTGAATTTTAGAAATAATTCTAGATCTATTGCTTTAGGAATATTTATATGTTGTCATAACATAATGTCTGTATACAAACTTTTAATTCTGCTGAAATCTTTGCAGTCCCATGCTCAAAAACTATTGCTTCAAATTATGGTCTTGTCGTCTTCAAATACCTGTTTTAAATCATTGAAGAGCAGGTTTTTATTGGCTTGAGCTGTCATAAGTGACATTAGGGTCAGTAAGAGTCATTATTTATTATTGATGGACAGCCATCCCTTAATATGAGAGATATGAGTAGGCAACATTTGTCATTTGTTTGCTCTTTTTACTCTAATCTGATATTTTTTGAGGGGGATGGGTTGCTATTACTTATCTGCCTTGTTTGCACTTCTGTTTATTCTTGTTGATCTCACGGTTGCTTTCCTTTTTTTAGATTTCATATTGATTTGGCTTCTCCTGATCTCAATGCTTTCTATCTGAATACATCTGAGAGTTTTCTTGGACAGCAACCAAAAGCAAAACTTGAAACTGATCCAAGACCATTATATGTTCTCAGGTTGTCCTGAATTAATAAGAAAAAAGCCAACACCCAGAGAGCGTTGATGTAATAAATGGGTGTAACTTCTGAACTTTTGATGCATTATTTAAAGTTTTAGCTTAGAGCCAGCAGTTTTAGTTAAATGCCTTCTTGCTGTACAAGGTCTTTTGAATGTTTACACTTAACACTATATGTATAATGCAAACTGATGATCAACAAGGACAAAATTCAGAAAATTGTTTGTCACTATAATGACCACTGCAAGATCAAATATACATTGAAAAGAATGTTTTGTTTCTAACATGTCTTTTTTTAACATTCAGTACTATCAGTTGGCAGGGTTGCAAGATCTGTGTGGTTGCACTTTTCAGATTCTGGCAACACACTGGAACAAACATCAAGAGACTACTGGTTCATATGTGACATGTAAGCAGATTTTGTGCAGTTTCATATTAACTATGGAGGTTTCTCAAGAATGTAAAAATGAAGAATCTGATATTTTTCTAGCTTGAGAATAATTTCAAATGAGATATACTTGTACTGAAATGTTGTTTTCAGATGTAAAAAAACAGTCTAAACAATGGAGCCTGGGGATTTATGGAAATTTAGTGCATTGTTTGAAAAGAAAATAACTCTATGAAGGTTACTGTCAGTCTTATCTTATTAAATGGGTTGGGATTTAATGAAATCTGTCTGAATTAATCAGAAAATAGTTTGGACTACCTCGCCACTGGAGCCATTTCAAGCGTTTCTCATGCTGATGTGAGTGACTTTTCATCCGTACAAACAGAGCATCTGCAGAGCATATCACGGAGTTTAAGGAACCTTTTATTTGGGTCATTGTTGCAACACAGTTGCAGTGGTGCCCAGTAACAATGCTCATACCACAATCATCAGCATGTTCGAAAAGTCTTTAGAAATAAATCAACACCAGAATGTTATTTACTTAAAGTTGTGCATATTTTCGAAATAGTCAGTTCTTTTCTTAAGACATTTCTTCAGATTCATAATAATATGACCCCCTTAGTAATTTGTACTTGAACTACAAAAACATAAAATCATTTTCTCTCTAAAAATGATTATGCTGACATGGAGGTGCTTTTTATTGTCATCATTGTTTTAAATGCTGAGTAGTACTTCATACAACTGGATTGGATCATCACTGTTTGTACATCCCGTGAAAGGTGACAGGAATGGAGCACTCCACTTCTGCTCTTGCAATCTCTGACAGATCCTTCGCATTTAGAATGAGCATATATGCTGGCCTCTGGGAACCAGGAGCTGCCACAATGGTAAGGAGGACACCTGTGGAGGCAGCAGATTTGAAACTTGCTTAACAATACCACTGTATGCATCTTTTGTGTGTAAATCAGCTTTAATATTAGTTTATTTTAATTTAATACCATCTAACTTACCATCATCTTCATCTACCCCATCTGGAGTCTGAACAAACAAGGGCTCTGAGGGATATGACTCAGGCTCTTGCCAAACCCAAGTCTCCTTGGTCCTCACATTCAGCTTGCAGATCTACACATAAATTAGAAAAAGAAGTTAACATGAGTACATTTTAAGTCTCTCTCTCTAAGTTCAAAAAGTTTAATATCTTACCCTGTCTGGTATGAAATGGTTGAGTCCAAGGCCATAGGCGTATGTGTAATTCTTTCCTCCATATCTCTGGTAGTTAATCTGTGGAAACTCAAAGGCTTAAACCCAAGAAAAGAGAAGTGTTAGACCAAAATTAGATTACTAGTATTTGCAAAAAATTAATGTATCCCAAACTATGTGTTGGTACCTTGGCGAGGTCCAGAGAAGAGCACTTCAGGCTCCAGCCAGATCATTCCATCAGCGTGCATGACTGCTGTGGCTGTGGTGTATGGCAGACTCACAAGATTCTTCCCCTGCTCTTCCTAGATAAAGACCATAACATGGTTGGTGAGAACTAAAAACTCATAACCTTTTACTAAGTGGAAGGAATTTATGGATTTCTGATGCCTCACCTTGTGGACATCCAGAGGGATGACATATCGCCGCACCTCTGGCTGGGGCGCCATCATGGCTGCCTTCTTCACCTCCTCCCAGTTGGCTCTCAGGTTGGCCAACCACAAGTAGTTGTAAACGAACTCAAATCTAAAAGAACAAGAGATTTATGCTTACTGGCCACTATTTATTACAAATTGCTAGAGCCATTTTTTTTTACCACTTTGCAGAGAACAGCTTTTGCTAAAAAAAAAAAAAAAAAAATGCTTTAATTTTAGATGTCATAGACTCAACAGGGTGCTGGAAACAATTCCCAGAGATTCTGGTTCATATTAACTTGTAAGCTGCACTTTTGTGATGTTTGTTTCCACTTTCAACATAACCCAAACATCTTCTCTTGATTTGCAATCTCCTCCACCAGTGACAGTGGAGGAGATTGGACTACAGTGAGCTCATTATCATGTACAAGAATGGAAATGGTAAGCCACAATAAATGTTGTCTTAAATGATACTTAGTTGTTACTAAGTGAATCCAAGGCTAATCTGATTTTTTGTTGTTCTAGCCAATAACAGACGACACAAGACATGCTGCCACCCGCATGTAGAACCTGTTTGAAGGTCTCATATGTGCTTTCAGAAATGGTATTTTGGATATGTTGGTTGAAAGTGATAAGAGTACATGTCTGCTACAAACACATTTTTGAGACATTCAGGTTAAGCAAAAATTGCTAATTGTATGTAGCTACCCTTTCCATGAGCAAAGGTCAACAACAATGAATCCTTGATCCTCATAGGTGTTGATGTGGTGGAACATGCCAATCGGTGCTCCTTTAAACTTCAGGTCGATGTACTCTCCAGGGTCTTTCTTGGCAACGTGGAAAATGGTCTAGGAAGGTTAAATTACAACAGGTTAGACATTTGGTCTGAGAACAAGTGTTAAAATACAGACTGATGTTTTAATTTGATTAAAAATCGTACTCCTTGGCTTTCATTAGACTCAAAGCAGTCCATGTAGTTGGAACCTCGGATGCTCCAGGCACTGAGGAACTTCAGCAGGTTGATCTTCACTGGAGTCTCAACGAAGACAAAGTAGTTTTCTGACATGCCAAAGCTGTGATGGAGGGAAGTACATTTTAACAACTTGGACTTCACACAGCAGTGTTGAGAACAAGCAAAGAGAAAATAAAACTAACACAAAATTACACCCACCTGTGCACGTAAGATGGCTTGAACCTCTCAGCACTGGGAAACTGAACCACCACTTTGGACTTCTCAATAGGGTCTGACTTATCTAAGGAATGAAAGCTGCTTTGAAGTGCAGGCGAAAAAAACCCTCCTGTTGTTCTACTTATGAAAAGACAGGAGAACCTCACAAGAGGCATAAGTAGAACATTAATATATATTAATAATAATAATAATATTAAGGAGAAATTAGCATCCTAGGAACCTTGGGTTCTTGAAATAATAATAATAATAATAATAATAATAATAATAATAATAATAATAATAATAATAATAATAATAATAATAATAATAATTTTATTATCAAGTTTGTCCCAAAGATCTGATTATGTCACTGGGAATATGCGGGTCCAGGATCCTGTTACAGCCTCCCATGCAGCTTGCAGTGAACTCCATGCAGGGGTAAACTTTGAGCCCAGGTTTTGAATTTGTTTTAATATGCTGTTCATCCAAACCTGTCTGTGTGGGAGGAATCCTCACAATGTTGTAGGCCAGTGTTGCACCTTTTCCCATGCAATTTCCAATGTTGTATACAGTACCATCTCGCTCAATATGGGGGTGAGCTGTGATGCCATTGATGTTTATGAAGTTGCACATGTCAACCTGCACAGGAAAAATAGCTTTTACGAGCTTTACAATATTTTTAAAGTAAAAAATCCATATGTTTCAAGAGTCATGGATGGATGGATGGATGGATGGATGGAACGTCTGCACAACTGGATACAAAATAAAGCCTGGAATTTCAGATATTTCCCTATATAATGTTTCTTTTTGAAACCTGTCCAGAATGAAAAAGTACTTAAATCCAACATTACGTTTTTCCAGACTACACAGGAACTCTGTTTTTGCTGTATCAAACTTAAAGAAGCTAAATTTCAAACTTTTATCACATCAAAGTCTGCTGTTACACTGAAATACCTTCTTCAGAGTCTCCAAGGTATCAGTGTTCACTTTAGTGATGTAGTTGGTTTCTGTCACGGCATAGAAATCCTCTCCTATAGGGTAAACATTAACCAGGCAGTTATCTGTGACTTCAACTCCTTTAAAATAGGAGAAAAATCTGCAAAGACACAAAAGGTAAAAATACATTTTGAAAGATGCATAATTTTAATATGCCCTACAACTGAAGAAATTATCTATGTGTGCAACCAACCTGGAGAAGATATTCTTGCAGGGATCTGGGTAGGCAAATGTCCCAAACTCAGTGATAACCACACGTTTTTCTGTGATGGCTCGGACATATGCATCTGTTCGAATAAACCTGAAAGAGGCAAAAAAATGAAAGAAACAAGAACTAAAAATGAATTATGCTTAAATATGACATTTGTTTTCTTGCATAACAAGACAAGAAACAAAAGAGAATATTACGGTACTTTGGTTCTAAAAAGTCATGACATAATATTTATGTCACACAATTTTTAACATTTTTGTGCTGGCTGTAATCATTGTGAATTCTGCAAATGTGCTGAAGATGACAAGGCTGTGTTTTTGTGTTCAAATTCTTACTTCCTGTAGTAAGTGACTTGGCCATTCTTGAAATCGAATTTATGCATGAGGGCCTGTCCATCAAAGAGGTGATAGAAGGGTTCATCTCCAACCTCAAAGAGTCCAGGTCCCAAACGGAGAAGACTTCCCTTCAGAAATGAAGGAATTCTACCTGCAAAATTAAAAAAAAAATCTAATTTTCAATCACATGGTTAGAAAATACACTGGAAAATCACAAATACGAGAGTGAAAAAATAAACCTGTGACTGTTGCTGGCAGAGGTTCAGCAAGTTCCTCACATGTCTCAAAGATTTTCTTGTAGTTACCCGCTGGATGTTCAAATCTGTTATCAAAGAGTAATATCACAAAGAAGCATGTCGAAATGAAGTTATATGAGGAATGTGTGGCATTGCATATAAGGTTTAAACAGTTTCATGCCAAGCAGTTTGTACTTTTAAGCCTATCAATAATCTGTCAAAAACAGACAAAATATCCACATAAGAAAATACAGAAATCATAGAAATGAAAAACAAAGCTTGCCCTCCTTTTGCAATGTACAGCATTTCATTTCATCAAAAACTCACCTGCTCACCATGTTTTCCTCCTGCGTAAGTAACACACAAGTGCAAACTGTTTCGAAAACTGTGGGTCACTTCTGAGCTGGAACCTTCTGATCTTCCAGTGGATTTGGAGTATTTATTTTCCCTCCCAAAAGTCACGATTGCTGCACTGTTTTGTAAATCTTTCCCCTGGCCAATCATGTCACACCGTGAACAAAAATCCCTTTGTCTCTATATCCCTCTGAATAATAACTTGAGGCCTGGCCCCTCTAGAAACGGATTTATTGAGAAAGATGTGTATTGCAGGAAACAATGCTTGGCAAAACTGTTGCAATGGTGCATGTGATTTTATTTTTGTCATCCTCAATAACTGTGTGAGCTTCTGTGTTGAGACATTATGCAAGATCTTTTTTTTCCATTGTATTGCTGTAGTCAGTCTGGAGAACAGTTTAAAAACAGAACTGAACGTGGAAACGATATATGGTCTTTGTAATGACCAACTAAAACCTCTACTAGCTGAAATCTCTAATTGCATGTGATAGAAGTATATTCAGATTAAATAAGAAAAATTGTTTTATTTATTTAATAATTTCAGATGAAATAGTTGGTACACATGCTACAATAAGACATGAAATAATACTACATTTACTATGTCAGGAACAGTGAAGGATTAAAACATCATCAGGTTATGAAGTACCATGACTGTTATATATAGTGCTAATAAGATAAAAATGTGCACATTAGTTCTTTGGTTTCCTTTAGCAATACAGGACCTCTGTTCAGGATAATCCAGGGGAAGAGATTAGACATAAAACAGAGTCTGTATTGTTCCGTCAAGGAACAAAATATAACACCATGAGAAAAGCACGTTTCACCAGCCACAGTGCTGTGACGTGGCTTGCATGCAATAAGTCACATGCCATTCAATTTAAATAGTTTGGACAACAAGGTTGTACGGAAGAGGATTAGGGCCACCGAAAAAAAATAAAATAAATAACAATTCTGACTTTAAAGTCTGACTTTAAGTCAGACTTTAAAGTCAGAATTCTGAGATTAAAGTCAGAATTCTGACTTTAAAGTCAGAATTATTATTTTTATTTTTTCGGTGGCCCTAATCCTCTTCTGTAAGGTTGCCTCATTTTACTAAAAACAATCCAGAGTCAAACTATATTTCCAAGATTTGCTCTACAGTGCCATTTATGCTCATATATATAAATGAGCATAAATAATTGGCGACACATTGGTGATATATATACTAAGTATATACGTATACTTAGTATCAACTGAGAGGAGGAAAGGACGACCTCTGTAGGTCATTAAGGGCGATTTATATATATCTCTTTTGCAATATTCATCTTGTCCGCGCCACGATGTCTATTTATTTAATTTGATTAAATCAAGTTAATAGAAAAGAAACGAAACCAAAAAAAGAGATTACAAAGTATAACTCCAGATGTTTCTTTGTATTTACGTCCCTCCCTTTTACGCATGCGCAAAAAAATTCAGGCATTATCCAATATGGCCGCGACGTCCAGCAGTTGTTTCTTCTTCTAGTTGGCATCTAACCTTTGTCTTGCTGGTTATTTGCAAACAAACCGATTTTAATGCGATACGAATAGGCGCTGCAGTGATTTGTTTCCGCGTGTGTCTATTTTTTTTGTTGTTGAAAAAACGGTACTTGTGTCAAAAATGAGTTACACGACGCGGGTGGTTCAGGTGACCAATGTGTCGCCAAGCACAACGTCGGAACAGATGAGGACATTGTTTGGTTTTCTGGGAACCATCGAGGAACTAAAACTATTTCCGCCAGAGTGAGTTGACTACTTCTCTTTTTATTTAAAATTTTAAGGCTAATAAATGCAAGTACCTTTAACGGGGGTTCTAAAAGCTGTAAAAGTCTATATTTTTGTGTAACGGAAATGTAGGCCCCACGCTCACCAGAGCACACCCCTGAAGCTAACGCTAGCTTCCGAATTAGCAAGGCTGTTTCACCGCTCTTTTCAAATCCCGAGCAACCTTAAATCCTCTTTCAAAACTATAAATCAAACTGAGCATAAATTGCAAAAACAAACAAGCCAAAGAAAAACATAGCTTGATCTGTGAAACATACCTCTCAATTTGTGGGGGAAAAAAACACTTGCTTTTTTTATTTTTTGCTATTGAATTGAATTGCTATTGAGTTGAATAGATAAGAGAACTCAAACACTATAAAATTTAGGCTTGTCATGACTTGATGGATTACTTAAACAAGGATGCATAGAGATTTTATTTTCTAGCATTTTAGCTCATCAACCCTGAAACAGATTGTGCCTTTTTTTTATTTGAACCTATTTAATACAGTAATTGCTGTTGTTGTATCAAGGCTGCATCAGATCAGGTTCATTTAAGACCCAGAATATCTAATCTCATCTATTATTGTGGCGGACAACTCTCAACTCAATGGAGGATATTCAGGTATTGCTTGTGATCTACTTAACATTTGTGAAAATACTCTTTTGTGGAATAAATAAAGTGAGTTGATGAAGAGGTCTGTTATGCCATTCCAATGTCTAAGCTATGTCCCCCTCAGTTACAAGAGGAGTCATCTAATGGTGGTCATCCATAACTATATACCCTGTCGTTTAATAATTATAAAATTTGAGATAATAGTTTAGCTTTTTTTGTGGCATTTTTATATATATTTTTTCTAAATTCTTCATTTGCAGTGATTCCCCTATGCCTGTGACATCCCGGGTGTGCTTTGTGAAGTTCCAGGAGCCAGAGTCTGTGGGAGTGTCTCAGCATCTCACCAATACGGTTTTTGTGGATAGAGCTTTGATCGTGGTCCCGTTTGCTGAAGGTTTGTCTTGTCATTCTGCTCGTGCTCCTTTTGAATGAATGTCATTATTTGTGAAAAGTAACAATGTTACCAAGTTAAATGGATCCCATTTCCTCAGCTCAACTTATCGTGTTTTATTTATATATAATTTTAAGGAAGATTGATTGAAACAGCAACTCCAGGTTCTTCTGGTTAGTGAAATGACGTGTAAAGCAGATTTTACGTATTTTCTTAAATCAAGAGAGGTAACACAACAGTACAATTGTTCTTGCTTTTTGTGGATTATATCTCTGGCTTATCTTTTCTTTTTTTTTTAGTTTGTCTAGCTTTAACAGGTGCTTCTTGTACAAAGAAAAATGATGTAATGTAGCAAAATCTGCTTTACACACAAGAACATCCCCCAGCAGCAGGCTGTGCAGACTCCTCAGAGTTCTGAAATAAAGTAGAAAAAAAGCACATTGCCATATGTACATTTTCCCCCATATTGGACTATCCACTGTTAAATCTCTCTCTGTTATTTGTGTGTGTGTATGTGTGTGTGTGTATGTGTGGTTTTTGTAGTGAAGAAGGCAAAAGCAGCCCCCTCGTTGATGGTCGTCTGCCTGCCAACAGGGAATTGTAGACATTTGCAAAGGCCAGCAAGCATTCAAGCCCCACCCCCTATTTTGTCCTCTATTCTGTCTCTGCCTGGACTTTCTCTTTCCCTCTTTTTTTCTCTTATTTTAAGTGGTTTAGAGTATGAAGATCAGACGTGAATTACTTGTTAGAAGCATTGCTTAACATGCAATGTATTCTACCTTTTAAAGGGCTGCTTGGCCATGCAATATATTGGTGCAAGAGAGTCATACTCTTAATGTCAATTTTCTGGAGGACGGAGCTAAAAACAAATGTGTGTTAACTCACTGCTGCAAAAGAAGTTAATAGTTTTTATCAAAACCACTATGTTTTAAATGTTTAACAAAACCCAAATGTGTCAGTGTACAGACATTAAAGCAGTTTCTACCAGAAATATATATATATATTTTTTTTTCAGTTAGAGATGCACCAATGAGGTTTATGGCTAATTTGTTTAATATAGCTATAAACTTTCAAAATTAGTTTGATCTTTTTCTGGTTTTGCTTTTCCATTAACTGTTCAGTTTTTCTTTCTAGTCTTGTGATGAGAAGACATTTATATTAGAAGCTGCAACATACAATGTTTGAGGGCATTAGCTTTCTTTTTACTCAGACAAAATGCTGAGAGTTGACATTTTAATTTCTCTTTTGCATTTTATATTAGAAATCAGCACGATAGGTTACGTTAGCATTATTAACTGTACATGGTGCATTCAGCATAGGTTCCCTTGAGAATTCCCAGCATTTAACTCAGACCTCTAAAACGCTGGCAACAAGCTCAAAACTTTAAATATAAGGACAATTTTTTAAAAAGATGTTCAGCTTCCTTGGTACTTTTTTGAAGTACATTTGGCTCTGAATGATGTTCTGTTTTTTTGATTCAGAAATGTGTGTCATTACCTTTTTAAATCTGAAAGTTAAATAACTAACTAATTGGTGAAGAAGCACTAAACAAAGAGTAACTCTCTGTGTTGTAGTTTGACTGTACAGCAAACATGACTCTTCAGAAAACCATTTCTAAACTACATCCACTTCCTTTGATTTTAATATCTAAGTAAAAAGGTCAGCTTTAAGTGTGTTGCCCAGAGTAAAACTTCCATATTGCAGATTGTAGAAGCACTCAAGTATGAAACTTGCTAGAGATTACATGTAGCATGTTCAGGAAAAGATTAATTATTTTTTTAGTTTCTGACCTGCAGGTCAACATATAAATTGTCTGATTTCGGTCATCAGCCAGTTTCTCTGTGCATCTCTAGATTTATTAAACTTTGCTAAAACAGCATATATACAAGATGCTTCAGGAAAAAAATATTCTACATGAACTGAGTACATTAGGATTAGTTGTGGGTGAGGGACTATTGAATATATACACATTCATGCTTAAAAGGTTGACCTTGAAAAGGCATTAGTGTTTTGGTTTTGTAAGAACCAGGCATCTGAAACATCAAGGTGGCTTAAAATAATCCTATTCTTTCAGTGTGAGCTAAACCTGGACTTCAAAAAGGGTAATTCTTTTCATTTACTGGATGCCTGATGTCACTGATGATGAAACTCCTTGTTGTCAATTGTATGAAATATCCACCCAACATGACAATGCTGGTACAATATTCTCTTTTAACAGTGGTCTTTTTTTGTTTTGTTGTTGTGTTTTACAGTTCTTTTTCCTGGCTCAGCCAGTCCTGTATACCAGACCCTGCAGAAAATACCATCCAACAGTTTTGTGTCCTGCAGCAATTTCTCTCTCCAGTGTGCTCTTGTGTTTAAATGTTTTCCCTGTTGTGTGTCTGAATTTAGGTCATGTG
Source organism: Brachyrhaphis roseni (assembly GCA_903066815.1). Lineage (NCBI taxonomy): Eukaryota > Metazoa > Chordata > Actinopteri > Cyprinodontiformes > Poeciliidae > Brachyrhaphis > Brachyrhaphis roseni. The sequence goes on from CAEFZY010068183.1 coordinate 31,023, forward strand.
ATTTCTGTGAATAAGTTGCATTGGGAATAGGTTGAGACAAATGATAATGAGGTGTTTGGTAATCTGCGCAATATAAAACATAAAACTTAGAGGTGTTGTGTATTTCATGTTAAGCTGATAGCTTTTTAAAAAAATAAAAATAAATCAAGACTTCATCCCCTGCGAAGGTGTGGTTAAGTGATGCAGTGTTGAGGTAAGGTTTTTTAGCCTATGATGTACAGCAGGCACGCTACCTACCCTGAATTTTATCATTTAGTCTAACCACTTAATCATTCTGAAATGTGTTTTTGGTAAGTAGACACTGATAGCTTTTTTTTTCTTCTTTTTTTAGTTTTCCTGCCAAATCCTTAAAATTCTCTCTGTTGTGTGTATCTCGATTTTTCTCTGTGTGCTTTTAGTAGCGAAGCCGCCAGCGTGAGTCGCTTGTTTCAGTAAGCATCTAAATGAAAATTGAGGGCACACCCAACTGGAGAAGCCGATGTGCTTGCTAACGTTTGGTTCATGACTTAAAAAACACATTCAGGTGATATATTCTTGGCAGTGTTCATTGGAATAGTGTGATTTATTCCAGCAATAATTAAGTCACTGCAATGATTACTTTTTGAATTAGGGAACTCTGATCTGTAAGTGACCACTTTGTTGAACCTAATTTGAAGAAATGCAGTGAGAAGACTTCTTTTTTTTTTTCTTTTCTTTTTTTTTTTTCTTTTTCAGAACGTCTTCTGTGAATTTTCCAAATGTGTAGACTTTCACTCCTAATGCCTGTTTTTTATTTTGCTGTAGGATCTATTCCTGATGAGGCTAAGGCTTTGTCCCTTTTGGCCCCAGCAAATGCTGTTGCAGGGATCTTGCCAGGCGGAGGCCTTCTCCCAACACCGAATCCCCTCCCAAATCCAGCTGTAAGACTTCACGTCTACAGACTTTAACTAGGACAACATGTACAGTACTCTGCTAGTGTGTTTACACCCCTTGACATTTTGCACATTATAACCACTGACTTTAATGTATTTTTGGAGGATTTTATGCACAGTGCATTACGTAATTGTTGAATGGTTTTAAATGTTTTACTAAATGCAAGTCTGATAAAGTAGGACGTGTTTTTAGCCTTAAAAATGGGTTTCTGTTACATTAAATTACGATAAAATACATTGATGTTTGCGGTGGCACTGTGACAAAATGTGAAAAGTACTGAGAGACATAAATACATTTTAACCAAAGGACTGTTCCACTTTTTAGAGAAGTTATATTTCAGTGTTCTCTTTGTTGCCTAATTTGTCATTTTTAGTAGCAGTGATCGAGCTGCTTGAAGGCCTGTGTTTTGCTACATGTAGGTACAATCGCTATTTATTTAATTTTTTCAGCTTGGAGCCAACCCCTTTGGTCCTCCAACCATAGACCCAATGGCAGCGTTTGGATTTGCTGGACCCAATATGAACCCACAGGTGAAAACTTTATGCCACTTAGTTCAGCTACTGTTTTCTTAAAAACACTTGAAATTTTTAGACTATCTTCTGTCTTCTTACAGGCTGCTGATCAGTTGCTAAAGATGATGACGGATCCAAAGTAAGTGTGCGAAGATGTCAAAATTAAATGAATAGAAACAATTTGGTGTAGCTACAGTGGTTGAGTGTAAGCTCTTTTCTCTGATTAGGCTGAACCCATTGGCTGCTGGTTTGAACCTGAGTGCGAGCCTGAAGGCCGATGCGTCAAATAAAGAGATTGAAGAGGCTATGAAGAGGGTCAGAGAGGCTCAGTCACTCATTTCCGCTGCTATTGAACCTGGACGTGAGTGCTAGAATATTTTCCTTTTACTTGCCTTGTTTTTTTTTTATACAGCTAAATAAATAAGCTACAATGCATTATGAAACATATAAGGTGATATGCTATGCTTCTTTCAGATAAGGAGAGCAAAAAGAAACATTCTCGGTCTCGATCCAGGTCCAGAAGAAGAAGGACCAGGTCACGTTCAAGACACAGGTATGGCTGTTGTTGAGGCAAATAATGTAGCCGGACCGTTTCTCTGTGTGTTGACTAATAAGTTGAATCGTTTGGATCTTCAGCCGCAGGCGAACCAGGAGCAGATCAAGACGCAGATCCAGCTCGAGGAGCAGGCGGCGTTCCAAAAGCCCACGCAGGAGACGCACCCACTCCAGAGACAGGGGCAGGCGAACTAGAAGCAGATCCAGGTGAGTTCCTAGTGGAAGAGTTTCACCTGGAGCCCGCTGTGTGACATGAGCAACTTGTTGGTGATCTGTGTCATCGATTTACCAACAGAGACAGAAAGAAGGAGGATGTTAGCAGGAGGAGATCAAAAACGCCTCCTAAAAGCTACAGCACTGCCAGAAGGTCACGCAGTGCGAGCCGGTGAGATCAGAACCCGCTTAATTTATTACCATAGAACTTTGTTTGCTTGAACACCACATGGGTGTAGATTGTTAGAATGAAGCTCTAAGTGTTATTGTACTTAATCTAGAGAACATGTGATAGGAAATTTGATCAACATTTTAGCTAAAACTATCCACCCCTGCTGTCTTTACAGGCATACAGTATAATTAATTACTACCTATAGTTCCTTTATTAGCCTTATTTGTGTGAAAACATCTCATTAAGCAGGTGTGTGCATAGACAGAGCAAAGCTTTGTTGCAGGCTCATCTGTTAATTGGAACATCTGTTCTTTACCTGCCATCTGTGCTATTCTGATTTTTACTAAAAACCGGAAACTATGAGAATCTTGCTTTGTACTATTATTAACTTGAACATAAAGTTCACCTTATGATTCTAATTAAGTACAAAACAAAACAACTGTCTAATTCTATTTGAGACTGCTAAGATTGATCTTGTTTATTGTCATAAAAGCTGCCAAGATTGACTTTAGCAATAAAACAAACATATTCAGTGATAGTTTAACAGTGTATTACACATAATTAGACTTTTTTTCCCCTATTCTTTGTAGAGTAACACAAATATAACACCCTGAAATCAGCCTGGTTAGTCAGGCTATCTGCTCATAGAGCTCATGGTTGGTTATATTTAAATCTTCTTGTTTTCTTTTTTATTATTTAATCAGAAATGTTTCATAGCAAACAGGAGAAAAGTGTAGAAGCCGATTTTCAGCCACCTGCCTTTCAGTGGATAGCAACAGGAGGTCAAGGCTTTACTCACAGAGAATAATTTGGTCTAAACCAAAGAATAAAGACATTTGTAACAGTTTTGAAACCATACCTTTTTACAGCCTTTGTTCACCTTTCCTATACTTGGGCTTATTTACCTCTTTATTTGCACGGTGGCTGTCAGTGACCCTTCTGACCTACTCCACAGGAGGCGCAGGAGAAGTCGCACTGCCAGCCGATCTCCAAAGAAGTCTCCTAAAAGGAGACCCTCTCCCTCTCCTTCCCCTCGAAGGTTAGTGTACTGTGATGGTCATCTTGACAGTCTTCAAAAATATTGCAAAGTGTGGAATTTAAGGGCTCAACAATTAGGTACACTTGAAATAAGAAACTGGGAAAATGTTTTCATTATTAAGATTTTATTTTTCTTGTATATTTTTCATTCCATGTTTCCTTCCCTTTGTGTCTTTCTCTTCCTTCTGTAGCATTTTTATATTTTCAAATCAATGTAAATAACTGGGAACTTTAGAAAGTTGACTATGGAGACGGTCTTTTTCTTTAAAAAGATGTAAAATCTCTAGTTTAGTCATGTCAGGCTTCATTGCATGACCACACTAATTTTTCTTAGAATTATGTGGCCTGTGTTGAAGTTTTATTGGGATTTTCTCTTTACTTTGTACAGGCACAAGAAGGAAAAAAAGAGGGATAAGGACAGAGAGAGGGAACGCAGGAGTGATAAGGAACGTGTACGCGAGGAACGAGAACGCTCTACTAGCAAGAAAAAGAAAAGTAAGGACAAAGAGCGGGAGCGGGAAAGAAAATCAGATGGAGACAAAGGAGATATTAAGGTTTGTTTTGTATCTGCAGAAACTTTCTGAAACTATGGGAATAAGTTCTACTGTCAGCTTGCATAGAAAACATCCAGTGACCCAATGTTGTTTTTTTTTCATACAGATCACTAGAGATTATGATGAAGAGGAACAAGGTTACGACAGCGAGAAGGAAAGGGAGGAGAGGAAGGATTCAGACGACTCTGCCATGTCTCCTCAGTCTGTGGAGGGAAACGGCTCAACCCGGCTCGTAAAGCAGGCCAAAGTTAACGGCGCTGATGATCGCCACGAAGAAGACATGGATGTCAGCGACTGAGAGCTGCTTCATCCCACTGTATCCACTTATTTTGGTTAGAAACATTCTACAAAATTTCCCCCACTTGGGTAAATCTAAAATGTGAAGTGTTTGGAAAAAAAACCCTGTTTATCCTACAGAAACAAGTCTGTCGTTTTGAAAATGTATATTTCAGCGTTGTTTGCCTAATAATTCGTTTTTCATTTATCTTTTGTCAATAGTACACATTTATTCCTTGCCACCTCAGATGTAATTAGTATAAACTGGAAGTAGGTTTGCTTTACTACTATTGACCTCGTGTTTTCAAATTTGTTGCTTTATGTATTGTATCTTTTTTTAGTGTTGTGGTGTATGCGTCTTTCCCTCCTCTTCACAGAACAGTTGCATCTTGCTTCTACAAGTGTTTTATCAAGAATTTCTTTTATATAATAAAGCCTGTTTGAAGAGCTAAGAGTCAAGTTGTCTGTTTTCTTCAGCTTCCTCTCTGTCCAAAAGTAAGAATGTTAGTTTACTAAGTTACTTAAAAGGAGAACAGATATTTTTTTGTACCTGACCAAAGACTTATTTAAATGACTTCAATGTTTCAAAAATATTCCATCTGTCATGTAACTGGTTTTCTAAACTGTAAAAACAGTCAATTTTATATATTGTTTCTTAGTTGTTGTATGGTTACAGTACAGTAATAAATCAGAAACAAACTCGGCATAGCAAGAGTTGTGATATTTAACACAAATGTGTTTTTCAATGTTAAAAATGTAATTAATTGGAATGCATCAAGCTCTGGATTCTAAGTTTGTGTGAAGGTAAAATGATTTAAAATAGAAACATTTTTACTTTTGACTGAGGTTATTAGTAATTATATGTACAATGTAATATGGTGGAATGCTTCTAATTCAGTAGTTAAAAGTGCACTCTCCATTTTCAGAGCAAGGTTTTATTGGGTCCTTTAGCCTTAGTCACTTCTTAATATTGGCTTTGCTCAAAGGTTAAAAACTGCCATGTAACTCTTCATTTACACATGCAACCTTTGACCCAAAACAGCACCACAGATAGTTTAAATGACACCTACTTTAATCTAGCTTTCACATAAGACACATCACAAATATGCCTCTTGGTTTAAATTTGATTTATTTTGTATGAAATTACCTATTTAGCCACTAGTTGGCAGTAGAATTAATGTGGGGGATTGAACCAGAGCCTCTTGTATTTGAGTAAAAAGAAACTATATTTAAAAAATAATGAAAATGTAGTTTTTGCCTAGAGCTGATTGAAAAATGAAGGGAAAACATTTTAAGCACTTTATCTGGTGTTGCCATTTAATTCTTGAGGGTCTTCAGTGCAAGTTTGAGGAGATGCTGGATGTTTATCACTCACTTTTTCTTGACAACTTCAGACTTAAAAACTGATTCCTTTACAGATCTGCATTTCACCACCTGCATCAAGAACACTAACTCGGGAGTAATGACATTTGCACAAGAACAGTTGAAACATGATGCTGGTGCTTTATTTAAAGGGATGTGAAGTAGGTATGGTTGTACAGAATAGCTGAAGCCAGCAACAATTTGATGGATCACATAATTTCCTGTCTGAATACTGACATCCAGTTTGATTTTCACAGCTTATTTTTCACTCCTTAAATTGATATACACATATATTTGGAAGAAAAAAGAAGAAAGCAACATTTGAAGACTATCAAAGGGATTACGTGTGTCACTAGAAGTTGTTTGAAAGTGTTAGTGTTACTTTTCACCTCCCTAATCTAAATATCCGTGTGTCTGCAAATACTATACAGTAACAAACTCTTAGATAATGTAGCATCAGGATGCATTTGATCCAGGCGGCTAACAGCCATAGCATGCCTTTAAATATCAGTGCAGTATTAAGACTACAAACTGTTTACCTGATACCCCAATCTGGGTTCTCCCACACACAAACATAGAACGGTTCTCGACACAGTAGACGTATTCACTCGTACGGAGCAGGGGAGGTGGGGGGAGGGGGTCATACTATCACAACAAAACACAGAGACGGCTGAGAGGTAACATGAGCAGACCTGAAAACGCAGGAGGCCGAGTCCTGCACAGGGAAAAGGCTTTGATATCAAACTGTTTGAGTTTTTATTTTTATATACTAAACCTTGTCCCAGGTGGGTAAAAACATTCTTAAGTACTGGAAATGTATTGCTACACAGTGTTACTCCATTGAGTTTATAGATATATAATATGCTATATATAAATGACCAGTAAGCTCAATTTAAGGATAGCTCTATATTTGTGGGAGTTTTTTTCTTTTAAATGTCGTGAACAAAAGCGAGAAGAATTATATACATTTCTGAAGGTGAGTGCAGCTTCGAGTATACTGAAATATTAATGATTTGACAGCTTTAAAAATGGCGCACAGCAGCACAGAGCAGCAGCTTTAACCTGCCCTTGTATAAACAGCAAGTACAACGAAAGCCATCAATCATTTCACAAAAACATTTGCAGATGTTCATCTATAGCTGGCACGGCGCTCTGTCAAATCTTCTTGGATTAAATGATCAATAAGAGCAGCCCTCCCATTTTCTTCCCTTTGTTTGATTTTTTTTTCTTTTTTTAAATAATAGTAATAAATAGTTAATATGGATTCAGAGTCAGACCAGCGTCCTCTGTTCTGCTCTCACTCTCCCAAGCTGGACGCGTTGACAGGTCAGAGGTCCGGAAAGCGGCTTGGATCTTCCTTGTATTCGGCAGGGATGAAGAAAATAGATTCGTCAAACTTGTCGTAGCGGAACTCCTGAAAGGTGACAGTCGCTGTGATCGTCGGGAAGACGGGAATGTCTGCGAGACAAGAGGAAGAAAATGATTTAAAAAAAAAAAAAGATTTTTTTTCCTGTGATCTTTCTCCCTGAAGCTCGCCCACTCGCCGGTGCAGAGGTAGGTCGACACATACCGAGTTTGACTGGAAACCCCGGAGGAAGTTTCATCTGAACAAACTCTCTGAGTTTGTTGAAGTGCTTGAATGGAGCAATGACTTCCAACACATTTAGTAACCTGGAGGCAGAGCAAAAGGAATCAGCACTTGTTTTTTTTTTTAAATGCAGACCATAAATGAACACGAAGGAGACTGAAAAAGGTTGAAAAATAATATGGAGGAAAAGATAGTTTTAAGCAGCATTATTCAGAAATTTCAAAACAAGATTTTGACTAAAATTTAACCGAGAATGCACCAGAAAGAAGCCGGATAAGCACTTTAATCACTCAACTAATTAAAGTAGGAGGGTGAAACGCAACAATGGCAGCAAAGAGCTGACAGCCATTTTTTGTGGTTAGCTTTCAGAGATGGAGAATGCAGAGAAAATCTTGTAGGATCAAGATTCTCCTGAACTTTCAAAGAACGGTCACCTTTTTTAAAAAAAAAAATGCAAAGATTAGGAAGCGCTACAAAACGTAGGTATATTTAAGTGTGCGTGTCTGGAGCAAAAGCAAAATCTGTCTTAAAACATTCTGCATTTAAGCCAGATGGTGACTGATAATCACAGTACATAATGCGAATCAAGCCATTTGCTGGCATAAGATGCAAGAGCCTGTATAAATAATCAACTGCTAATTACTTCCACTTAATTTTGTAATGCACGTTAAACCAACAACTGCTGTGTCAAGCACTTTTTACTATAAATAATTAATATTCGCTCACTACAGGAAAGCTAGAAAACAAAGAGGAATTTGAATTGGTTAAAATCTGTTCCTTGAAAGTGCTAATCCGTGTATCTTAATTATCGAATCATATTAAAGCTCTGAAATGAAAAAAATAATAAACTTGTACATTAGTGGCTTCACAATAATGTACTGATTTCTCTTGTGCCATCATAAAATTAAGGTTTGTGGCTGTAGTGTGACAAAATGTTAAAAAAAAATGGCCTGAAAAATAGGAATACTTTTATATGGTACTGTTAAGCTGGAGAAGGAAAACTTACAAAGAACCCCAAGGACTGAGACTTCAGATAATATCATCTGCTATAAGAAAGTCATTTTTCTCCAACCGCAGCACTGATGATTTTTTTTCATTAAACTGAACATTATAAAAGTAGTAAATATATTTTCAACAAAACAAAGCAGAAAATGTGAAGAGGAAAAATGACGTTAAAAAGCCATTAACTGTGATAAAGAATGAGGTTTTAATGTTGTCCCCATTAAGGTTCACTCAGCAGAGGAGATAAAGCAATTTCCTTACGTAACACAGGCTGCTTTAATCTTACATCATCATTTACTCATCTTAACACTCGTGTATCTTTTAAACTCTGCTTTTCAAAAAATCTACTTTACTTGTTCCCCATGACCGATTTACAGATGATAAGTCGACGAGAACACTACTTAAATAAATTGGTAGTTTAAGGAGACAATATATTTTAGCTTTTAGTGTTTTACACCAAATAAAAGTACAGTAATGTACATGGTGTTAGTGTGAAAATTAAAGTGAGGCTCCTCTGAAAGACAAACTTCCAACACTAACTGGAGGTTAAAAAAAATCTGTCTATGTTTTAACAGACATTTTAGAAACTGGGAAAAATGCTTAAGTTCTAGGAAGTCTAGTTTTTCAAAAGTTAATTTTATTGAATAGAAAATAATAGTTAACTGGACAATTAACCTCAAAAGTTGGAAGGTGTAGGCAACCGCTCAACTGCTTACAGATATCTAACACAAAGTGTGGCAGAAACAGAAGGAGTCATTGTTAGCTTTTTTTTTTTGCTGAAAAAAATAAGTTAATTTGTCTTCTGTTCATTAAGGTTTTTTTATTTTTCTTGTTGCTTCTGTGGAGTTTTTGATCAGCGCTTATGTCGTGTAACCTTTCATGTTCCAGTCCTTATTATCTGAATTATTTTATCTATACTCAACGCTTTTCTAAAACCCCAGGAGTATTCTGTGGATCAAGCAGCGGTGAAAGCTCTGCAGAGAGATCTGAGGAAGATGGGATGTACTTACGACTCGATGCCTAGAGGAAAATCCTGGCTCATGGCTACAGTAGCTTTGAAGTTCTTCTTGCTTTCCTTGCACACGAGCTCTCGGCCGAGGTGAGGCGGCCTGAAGGTGGGCGGAGACGCACAGCAGATGAAGATGCATTACGAACTCAGCACTTACACAGATTTGCTTGTAGCTGCCCTGAATAATCAGGCAAATTACAGCAAAGACTGATGAAACCATAGAAACGTACTTTCCATGCTCTGCGGTTATGTACTCTTCCCAAGAAATGGTGTTGGGGGCCGGCGCTGTGAGTGACTGCCTCCTCGCAGGCTGCAGACAGGAAAACATCAGTCAGGGGAATAATCGTCGCTCTACAGTGATACAACTATTAACTGCTGGTAAATAAACAGAGCACTGAAATTATGGTTGTTGTTTTTTTTTTTATTTTTTTACCTCAAAATTCTGCTCGCTGATGCTGCCTCCCTTACTCAGACTCTCCATGATGGCTTTATTCCTCATGATGTCTTCTTCGCTTAAATGCTCACGCCGTTTCCTCGACTCCAGCACCAGACCGTTGACAGCGTAGAAGTCGGCCAGGAAGTTTCCAACCCTCTCCTAAACAGAGCGCGAGCACAGATCTTTAAACATCTTCATAAGCTGTCGTACTGTAGAGCTTCAAAATGGCAGCGACTCCAAACTTTAACTGGTAAACAAACCTCAGAAGGACGATCTAACCCCTCTGAGCATTTCAGCTCTGCAACTGAACTCTCTCTGCCTTCAACTTCAGGACTTTCCTTTAAATAATGTCTATAATACAATAAGGGATATGCTCAACATAAAATACATAGCTTAGAACACAAAGTTATGACCGAAGGAGTCGCTTAGAACACTTAGAAACAACACAAAATATTGACAGACATATATCTTAAATCAACAAAATAAATGAAATATTTAGGTACTTTTATGGTTTTTAACTAAATGACAGATCAATGCAATGAAATGAAAGGATACAGATGTTACTGTTTTGTAATCCTTATTTCACAGTCAGCTTTGAATTAGAAATGCATCTTAATAAACTAAATTGCCATAGAATAGCTATTTGCTATAAATTTATTTTATCTCGATTTTTTATATTCATTTATTTTTTTGCTTTTTAAATATTAATATTTTTAAATATTAATATTCTTAAATATTAATATTTTTAAATATTTATCTACCAGAATGAGTTTTGTGGCTACTAACTCTTACTTTACTAACCTAAATAAATAAAACATTTTAAATGTCATGTGTGTTGTGGTTTTTGTGTTAAATCGCTGTTTTCGGATTGTGACGTTGTGACATTGTTCCTCAGTTTGCTCTGCTGCAGGCCTTACCGTTTTATCCTCTCTGAAGAGCCAGCCAATCTGACTCCGAGAGAAAGTTATTGACTTTGTTGACAGAGTTGCAGAGTAGACGTCGCTGCTCATCAGAATGTCCACTTCCTCTTCGGTCTCCATCTCCGATTCCTAGGAGGGTAGCGAGTGTCGCATGCCATATTAAAAAAAAAACGAAAATCCCTCCCTGACACTGATCCCTTTGACAGTCGCACACGCTCACCTCGTGGTGTATTCTTTGGTACACTTTGGCTTCATTGTCCAGGACCACAAAGGACTGGGAAGGCGAGGCGTCGCCGTTAAAAATGAAGCTCAGATCTCCGCGTTGACACTTCATGTCGTTGAAGTCGATGAGCGTAGTGTCAAGTCTAAATCAGGATGGAGGGCAGAGAATTAGGAGGGAGAGAAAATTGTTTCGGCCTACTTTCTAGCTCTAAAAGAAGTTCTTGGCCTGAATATCAAATATTTGCTGCATTTAACACTCATCCTACTTTTTTACTGGTACAGGAACTTTTTTTTTTTATGCTTTACCTGATATTAATGCCCTGCTTGTAGATTTTGCAAGCATCGGATGGCAGCATCCTGGACAGCAGCGGCACTAAAAGAGACAAAAAACGATTTACTGTAAATACATGAATCTATTACAAAGAAACAACTACCAATAGCTGCTGCAAAAAGAAGAAAGAACATATCTGCTTTAAAATGCACAGCATTGCAGACAATGTTATGAATGCTGCGTTCTTATGTCTTGTTTAAGAAAATTAATTATTTGAAACTTTTTATTCGTAAAACAAAAGATCTCACCCCAGCTCTGAAAGTCCCAATGAACCTCGAGGTAAAAGTCACCGAGCTGCAGAAGAAAAACACAAACAGACTCAAGGATCCATCTGATAAAAGGAGAAGACTGTTTGAGGCTATTTGCAGGACCGACTTTAATTATTTATACAAAATCTGTATAAATACAGTAAAACATAAAGTTCGGTGATGCAGAACAGCCACAGCAACAAATCTATTTTTCAAACCAGCAGAGATTCTCACCTCCCTGAGAGCTTTCAGTAATTTCGGCCTCTTTTCCTCCACATTCTCTCTTGACTGCTGCTTTAACTTCCTCAATATCGCTGTAACTGGAGAAACAGAAAGAGCAGGCAAAATTTAGCAGCATATGCTGCATGGTTCTCTACAAAACTAAACAAAAGCAGCTGACTTCTCAAGTTTGCCAAAGACGGCTGATGTCACTGGCTGACTCCAGATTTTTACACATGCAAAGAGGTCAGTAAATCTAAAGATAGATGATAAACATGCCTTCTGGTCTGAAAGGAGAAAAGATTAAAGTATAGCATATACACATGTAAACAGAACAAACATATTTAGGTTTCATTGCAAAATGTCTTGTTTTGTACCCAACTGAACTTAAGGCTTTAGAGTGCTACTTTAACTCAGTTTGAGCTTTTTCATGATATTCTATATGTTTTGACATCATGTGTCCTTCACAGATCTTAAAATTATACATTTTTAATGCATTTGTGGGAAAAACAATGTCTCTACTCCCTTAGAGAAAGAAACAAACACCATCCTGCAGTTTTAACAATACCGTTTTACAGACAGTGAGAAATGTCAGTGGTAGATGCTTAATTTAGTTATAAATATTTTTCGTAAGGCATGTGTTTAGCCTTCTTGCTTAAAAAAACCAATCAGTCTTTTGCTATGCCTTTCCAACATTTCTAGAAGGCTTCGCATCGACTCGTACCGGATGGGGTTCTGTAACACAGATGCAACAAATTACACTGGTTGAAGTGGAACGTAGCGCTGCCCCACTACCAACAGCGCCGACTGAATCAGCAGCTAGAACTCACTGGCTCATGAAATGTGCCTCTTTCAGAAACTAACCAGTGACCCTTTTAATGATAGCGGACCTCACAGAGCAAGTCAGCACATATCAGTGTATCCTGGTTGACTCATGCAGAGGGGAATACCAGACCGGGAGTGAGCGTCATCAAGAGATGCAATGCTGACGCGGCGCACGCAGCTTTCTGCTGCACGTTCTGGCAACCAGAAACGGAGGACAGAGGACAAGTCCGCAGTTTAAACTTTAACACACAATTTATTTAAAGGAAACACTGCCACATTTCCTGCTCAAACTAAATAAGAGCAGCTGCTGTCTATAAAGCAAAAACCTAATGACGGGGCCATTATTCTCTGACTTTTCACGTCCTTGCACTCGCTAACCCTCAATGCTGCCCCTTCATGAGAGACGTGACCTTCTGAAAGCAAAGCTCCTGGTCCAGGTCCTTCTGTCGTCGGACAGCTTGCCGCGACAGGCAATAGTAGCTGAGATGCATACTAACAAAGTTTGGGGTCATTTGTGAAAATATCCAGCCTTAAAAGTCTCCAGCACAAGCTGTGAAAACAGATGCTGCCAGTAAATCAGTTGTTTTATCCATTCAGCCAAAAAGGAAATACTGAATGCAGCAACACAAGATGGTTTCAAAAAGTGATAATTAAGGATTCAGGTCAGTTACTTATTTTTCTTTCTTTTTTTATGTGAGATTAACAAAAGATAAATTAGCAGCCCCCTAAAGAGAGGGACAGAGCTAACAACATCTCCCGCCTTACACAGTGCAAATTAAATGTTTCACTAGACATTAAACGTAAAAATAGCAGCATCACTGAGTGAAGTAGCGATTAGTCCAAAATCTCAGGGCTGCCTCGTATCACCAGTCGGAGCACGAACGGCTTCCCATCCAATCTGGATGACGAGTGCTCCGAGAAACTCCAAGCCGTTTAGCTTTTGGAGCTGACATCATACCGGTGCCAGGATTAAATATTTAGCTTTAATTCTTTAAATTGCACCAACAAAAAAAAACAAAACAAAAAAAAACAACCACAGTGGCTGAGCTGCATCCATAAATGAGGAATCTAGCATTGAAGTGACGTTTTGTGCATGAAATATCAGGGAATCTTATGTCAAATCTGAAAGTGAATGAAATTAATAGGAAGTTTTAGCAGCTTTAATGTAACCAGATATGATCCTTCTTTTCCACAGCTCAGCGCAAACAGATGACACATTGCGATGCTGCTGCCAAAGCATCGAAACAGAACACCACTCCAGTTGGTAGACTAAATAACAAGCGAGGGCCATCAACAAACAGACACACAGATCTGATCCCAAGTGTCAAAACAGAGGGTTTGTTACAGACATGAAATTGAAAACAGCACAAAGTCTCATCACAAACTCCTCACAGCTGCGTTGCTGAAACTTACTCATCTGCCGATCACCGTAGCTGATAGCTTCTGCAAGCGGACTCCACCCCTGCGCATTCTTGATCTTAACGGGGGCATTGTGAGCCAGGAGGAGAAGAGCACACTCTGAACAACAAAACGCACAGAGACACACGTGTAACATATTCTGTGCCTGGTTAATCTGACATGCCCAACATTTCATTAAACAAAACTAAAGAATTTATATTCAAAGGAAACACAGGCTAACACAAGAGTATAAAGAAGCCCTGTTGGCTGCTGTCTCATCTACATCCTGCCTCTTCAACTATGTGGCCAATATAAACAGAAGAGCTGTTTGAATGACAAAAAAACTAAAACTAAAAAAAATCAGGGAGTTAGTAGAACATGATGAAATCTAGTCTGTGTATTAGCCAGGACATGATATCTGGTACTTTATATTTACGACTGCTCATTTTTCTACACAGCAGTTAATAACATAATAAACTGGTATGACTTTGACCGCCTCCCACCAGTAAAAATGCTTCGTCCTCCATTTAAGAGGAAACCCGTCTCAGTCTGCTTTCTCATCACTTCTGCCCAGCTCATTTCCCACCTGACCGTGAAGGAACGCTCCCAGTGTTGAAATTTTGATGCACATTTTGTACAACACGAAAGAGCAATGACAGGAAAATAAAATCTACGTTTTAAGAAAACATTAAATGTTCTATGGTAATCATCAAGGCCGAACCACTCTATGTCTGAGCGTGCACAGTTGTTGTTCATTAAAAATTAACAAAGGTGTAAAAATAAAATGCTTTATGTTCAGTGAGTGGGGGATGTTCCAAAAGGCAGTGAGTGAACAGACTTAACCAAAATGGTGGGGACATTTTTCCTCTATTAGGACTTTCAGAAGGCATGAAAAATATTCTTGCTTGTTGTCCAAATTCTAACGAACACCGTGTTGCTGTTAAATTAAGTTTACAAATATCTTTGTCTCCATATACTGGCTTCTGTTTGAGATGATAGTGATTAAACTATGCTGTACTGCATCAAGAATAGGAATGGGCTAGACTGGTTTTAAAAAGTTGATTCTTGAACAGCTAAAACATTCCGTCATACTGTGTTTAAAATACTTTTAATAAGGTGCTAGAGAAAGTGTTCTCGCAAAGAGCCACTCGCCAGAGACCAGTTGCTGTGCACTGCCATGGAGCTGGTTTAAAATATAAAAAGTTTCAATGAATCCACGTTTCTAATTCTCTTTATTAGCACAACCGCTCTAGATACAAAAGACTGGATTTATTGTTTTAATGCAGAGTGTGAACGCATCACATGTAAAATATATGAGCTAAAATCCTGGTTCCAAAGTTGTGTGGCGCACTCAATTACATTTCACAATAAAAACAGATTACGCCTAATTTACTGGCATACACTTCTGGTACTTGAGAAGCTTTCTGAAAAAATGATCCAAAATAAAAACTAAATAAATAAAAAAAAATGTTAAAAATCACCCAAAAGACTAAGATAGTTATTTTGCTTTACCTTTGTGGCCCAACATTACAGCAAGGTGAAGAGGTGTGTTCCCTAAGAAGAAAAACAAATTAATTCATGTCCAAGTCACAGACACAAAGAAACATCAGTCATAGCAATTTGAATTTATTTCAGTAATCCTAATCAAAAAGTAAAAATTCTAATATAGATCCATGATACACAGGGCGAGTTTCCGAGAACACTATGCGGCCAGAAGGTGGATGTTCAGTGTGCTGTATCCAAAAATATTCAAGGAAAGTTAAGTGGAAGGACAAAGTGGCTACTAATTTAGTGGCCTAAGCACCTTGTAGATGTGTCAATAATTGTCTGCTGCAAACTATGAAATCAATCACATTAGATTGCTATTATATATATTTTTGTTTTCATAATTAGCTGTACATTATAATGAAAAGCAGCTGAGAAACCTACATCCCCCTTTCAGTAATTAATTTATATAACATAAGTTTTACTTTTATAATGGAATAACTGGTATAAATGAACTTGATTACATTCTAATTTAATAAAATGCATCTATACTGTTTGGGACAATAGTTAGGTAAAAACAATACATGGGGCAAGTATAAAAAGATTACCATGCACGTCTTTTTGAGAGATGCTGTGGGTCCTGATGAGAGAGGAGAGTCGACGGACATCCCCTTTGAACACACACTCATGAACTGGAAACTCCAGCTCCTCACTTGTCAGGATTATTGGGTTTTTGTTGTCGTCATTCACAACAGATGCGTTGCCGTTTATGTTGTTCGCATTGAGCTGCTGCTGCTGTTGCAGTGCCGAGGATTTGACAGATTTCTGAAAAGCCTTGTTAGACTTGAAGAGGTTACTATTACCATTAGGAACCGTCCCGTTGGAGGTCTCATCGTAGGTGTCCATTATCGCTTCATTTTTATTTGCTTTATTATGATCCTTCCGCATGGTGCGTATCTTATCACCTGTCATGATGACTGCCGTGCGTCAATTGGATTACTATAGCTACTACAAAATGGTGAAGATGAAAGTGAACATGACAAAAGTCCTTATTTATAATAAAATAAAACAATCGCAAACTCCTTTTTTTTTTAGTTTTTTTTTTTTATAATTTAAATATCGTTGCACTTGATGACAGACTGAATCCCAACATTAGCTTCAATCATCCGTTAGCTTGCTAGCCCTAAATAAAAAATGAATACGATGGGTGCGGCGATGAATACAGAAATTAACCTTAAACATAACAGAACACACACGCACAAAAATGAACACAAAGAGAGAAGCTAAAACAACCTGTAGACGACTACATCGTTGTGTCTTCTACCACCTTTTAAATGTACGATTTAAAATAAAATCGGTTCAGTCTTTGCAGCAAAAGTCGGGCGGACAGGTTGGTACAATAAGACAACCGAGCTAATGTTCTCGCTAGCGACACTGCGAGCAGACCTCGCGAGATCATGGAAATTAGGTTTGATCAAACGGCTCTGGGTCTGAATGTAAACTAGAGGTGGGATTTATGGCTCTGTTTCGAGATCCAAATCAGTTGGCTGAGTTCACCGAAGAGAACTGATTCCCTTGGACTTTAAATTAAATTACTATACAATACTACTCATATTTCCTTAAAAAAAGACAAAAAACGGATGGTTAAACCAAGAGTGTTGATTGACATCTGATAAGTAAACTAAAGAACTGCAAATGTGTTAGAAAAACAAGAGCCCTAAACAATCCAACCCTTGGTAATATTTTGATTCTGTAGGTTTAAATACATTTCAGATTTCTATCTACAAGAGGTTCGTGAAATCTAAATCTTTATATCTGATTTCATTTCATCACTGTAAAATATATATTTTCTAAGTTTTCATCCATCCATCCATTTTTTTTCCGCTTTATCCGGGGTCGGGTCACAGGTGTAGCAGCTTCAAAAGGGAGGCCCAGACTTCCCTCTCCCCGGCCACTTGTTCCAGCTCCTCTGGGGGAATCCCAAGGCCTTCCCAGGCCAGCCTAGAGACATAGTCCCTCCAGCGTGTCCTGGGTCTTCCCTGGGGCCTCCTCCCGGTGGGATGTGCCCGGATCACCTCACCAGGGAGGCGTCCAGGAGACATCCTGAGCAGATGCCCGAGCCACCTCAAAACTATCTCCGCTCGACGTGAAGGAACAGCGGCTCCACTCCGAGTCCCTCCCAGATGAAGTTTTCAGTAAACACCTACTGTACAGACCAAAAGTTTGGACACACCCTTCTCATTCATTGGGTTTTCTTTATTTTCATGACTATGAAAATTGTAGATTAGATTGTAGAAAAACCTGACAGGGCACACCTGTGAAGTGAAAACCATTTCAGGTGACTACCTCTTGAAGCTCATCAAGAGAATGCAGAGTGCGTGCAAAGTAGTAATCACA
>CAEFZY010068184.1:0-55235 GCA_903066815.1 Brachyrhaphis roseni
ATGGATGGATGGATGGATGGATGGATGGATGGATGGATGGATGGATGGATGGATGGATGGATGGATGGATGGATGGAAACTTTATTCATCCCTTTGGGATTTACTCTCAGGGAAATTGTAGTTCAGTCTCCCACACAGCACCAATACATCAAATACTTAAACATTTTTCTTTTACATTAACATTTTTTTTAACAGTCGCTCTGTTTTATTGTACTCCTGTTAGCCCTCCTTCCAACCTCCAGTGAGGAGTTGAAGAGTTTCATTCCACGAGGGACAAAGGAGTTCCTTAGTCTGTTGGTCCTGCACTTTGGAAGAAGCAGTCTCCCACTGAATCTGCTTTCCTGGCTGCTGATGACAGTGTGCAGAGGGTGGCTGGTGTTGTTCATAATAGCCTCGAGTTTCTGTAATGCTCTCCTCTCTGCCACTGCTGCCAGAGAGTCCAGCCTTCTGCCAACCACTGAGCTGGCCCTCCTGATTTGCTTCTCCAGCTTGGAAAGGTCTGCCTTAGAGATGCTTCCACCCCAGCACACCACAGAATATAACAGGACGCTGGCGACAACAGACTGGTAAACCAACCGCAGTAGCTTTCCACAGATGTTAAAAAATCTCAGCCTCCTCAGGCAGCACATCCTGGTCTGAGTCTAATTATAAAGCTGCTTGGTGTTGCTTGTCTAGTCTAGCTTGTTGTCCAGCCACAGGCCAAGATATTTATAGGCAGTGATGTCAGTGATCACTGCCTATAAATAAAAAAAGCGATCCGATGTCTGTAACGCGTTACTAAGTAACGCTACTCGTTACTGATCAATTTTTCCAGTAACGAGTAATCTAATGCGTTGCTATTTCAAATCCAGTAGTCAGATTACTGTTACTTATCGAAATTACTTTGCGTTTCTGTGCCTTACTATTTTCTTTTGTAATTTACAGTTTCACCTGAAGGCGTTCATCTGTCAAACAAGAAAAATAATGTTACTCAGAATCATTGAACACGATGTAATCTATTTAAATATTCACTGAGTGTTTTCACATATAGACATTTTTTCTCCCCTCTCAACTCGTTCCAGTATTAAAATAAGCAAGCAATGAGTACATCTGACACTGACGCTATGCTGAAATATTAAAAGAACTCGTAGATAAAATTCTTCTTCTTCCACAGTCCACTTTTTTTTGTCATAACAGCTGATGATGAGAAAAAAGCAAGCTCATTTTTCTAAATGCACTTTTGTGTAATAGCCTTTTGTACAGTACATATGATGATTGATCAGTCAAACCACTCTCAATACACCTGACTAGCAAACATAAATAAATAAATTGCGGAAAATGAGGGCTGTAAAGCTTTCAATCGCATCAGATCCTGTAGCAAATAAGATTTGTGAATACAATAAATGTAAATGCTGTGTGCATTAATGACTTAGCCCAAAGCAGGTCTCCACACTTTAAATTAGCACAAAAAAACATTAGCGGTGCCTGATAAACACTTCTGCTGCTGCAGCTCACAGGCTCAGTTTCAATCACTCATAAAACAAAATGAAATCAAATGCCATATTTGTTTGGCTACTCTCGACTTCTGCGCCAGACTTGGCACACATTCAGAAGCCTCCGATAAAAGAGAGCATAAACATTGTCGTAATTATAGACACTTCACATAGCTTGCTAAATACCTTTCATTTCACCACTTCACTGATACTGAACATTCCCACAAGTAAAAGAACTCTGCACTTGTAGTGAGAGGCAAGATTTTCTAGCCATAAACCAGACCGACAGCTATGAATATAAATGTGGAGGCATATGCAGGAGTGTTTACAGCTTCCCCTGCCACAATGAACAAAAGCGAGGCTGGGGAGACAAGTGAAGGACGTACACAGGAAGTCCTTAAGTGGACATGAACAGTTTAAATCAGAGACACACAGAGGACAGAGTAAAGTAGGATGGAGAGTGTGAGTGAGAGGAGCAAATAATTAATCCTGAAAGATAATCAAGTCAGCGATAAAGACAAGAAGCGTGAAGCGGACACAGGTAAAGGGCCAATGAGTGTAATGGTGTGATAAACAACCTTTCACCTCTGCAACACATGACACCATACAACGAGGCCTCCTCTGGGAACTCTTGGGACATTTCAGAAGCTATTTCAACTACTTTCCCACGTGCTTGACAGACGGGCACATGCTGTGCAGCAGCTTGTTTATTTTAAAGCAGTGTGGAGAACTTCTCAAACATTTGCAGCAAGATTTATTTCAGCAGCCCAACTCAACTTGGTTGGGTACAGGAAGAAAATAAAAATCCAAGGGGAAGCAACAGAAGTCCAGAGGAAAGACGAACAGTGATGAAATAAGGTCAGCCTCCAGGCAAAGTGAGTCATTCACTCAAAAATAAAGACATAAATCAAGATGAAAGACAGGAGCAGAGTTCCTGTGAATGTAAAATTTGTCCTGAAGCTAAACTTTGTACATTTTCTATAAAGAGTAATGCAATATTCACGAACATCATTGAGCTTTTATTAACATTTGAATATGATACAGCTGCAAGAAAGGTTTCAACATACCAGCATTTTCTCAGGATACATTTCCTTCAAAGCCAGTAAATAAATACACCACAAGCAGTGTCATGGGAAAGCCACCAGCAACAGTTGATCAATTATATGTTATATAAATGTGAAGTTACACAATATTATGCCTTTTAACTTATTGCAGTTCTTAATGTTTAACTTTAGTATAAAAAGAAATTGGCACCATTTATCCAAATTGCGTCTTTCGTGGTTAAATTCAAAAGAGCAATAGACTGAAGGTCATTTCAGCATCTTGTGATAACTCTAAGTCTCATTAGGTGTAATCAGCAGAAAGGATGACTCTAACAACAGAGGTCAGTCCATCATCAGATGCTCCATTGTGTAATTAACTTCTATTACCTGATTGAGTTAAGACCTTTATGCAGTGGTCTGAGAAGATTTTGCCCCCTACAGATTTCTTTAATTTTTGCATGTTTGTCACACACAAGTGTTTAAAATTGTCAAATAAATTTCAATATCAGACAACATAAATTGAGTAAGAAAGTTAGTCTTTCTATAGCTTTTTTCCACCTGAGAGAAGGAAATTATCATTTAAAAACTATTTTTTACATCTTTATCTAATATTAATATTAATTTAATGATCTGAAATACTAAAGTACAACAACTGTTTCAGAAAGTATGAAAAATATTATATGCCACCCGCATATAAAAATAGTAAGCAGTCTTAAATTATATAACATTTCTTAACAGTAGCTGTTGTTACGGTTACGATGCACATGACTAATGTTAATTTATTTCTCTCAGATAAGTTTAAAATTAAACTTCTCATAATTACAATATTGCAACTTAGAGAAGCAATCTGTTGCTGCACTCACTTTTTTTTTTACTTTTAACAATCAGTACTGAATTAGTAAATTGAAAAATGAATGCATCGTAAAATGAACTGCCATCCAGTCCTTTTCAGCTTTTCCATGTGTGAGATAAAAATACAATACTTAAAAAAATAAAAAAGGGTTTTTATAAGTAGTGCTGCTGCTTAAAATCACTTATCCCTAGTTACAGCAACACTTTTATTGCATAAAACATTTAAAAATACTTCTTTTTTTAGTTAAGTAGCACAAATGATGTTAACACAAGCAGAGGCCGAGGAGGAAAAGAAAATTGGGATAAGAATCAAGCCGGGAACTACAGCTATTCTTTTGACCATCCTAATTTTGGCTCTAGTCCAGTCCTGAGAAAATGGAGTGGATGAGGTAGAACTTTCGCTACAGGAAAAAGAAATCAGCAGCTATTGTCCCCACCACTCTGCAGAGACTTGACCTTGTCACAACTCAATGGGCAGTGAGTGTTTCATGCCAACAAAATATAGGTAGGTGAAGCTAATGTCTTGATAGAAAAAAATTCTGTATCAACACGAATAAGGTTCTGATTTAAGCATAGTCACGCAGCCCCGTAAAATGACTTGTATTTTAACAAGTCAGAGGACTACCAAGCGCTTCACACTATATTCTCCCATTCACATTCACATGACGGTGGTAAGCTTTTGGGTTGTCGCCACAGCTGGTTTGGGGCAGTTTGACAGAAGCGAGGCTGCCAAGCCATCAGCGCTGGTGGTGGCTGCCGACCACCACCAGCAGCCAAGGTGAGTGAATCGCCTTTCTCAAGGACACAACGACCGAGACAAACAGAGCGGGGACTGGAACCAGCAACTCACAAATTACATGACAAACTCCAACTTTCTGAGCCACCATCGCCATTCCAAGTATAGACAGTACTGGGAGATCAAAAACAGTATGACTTGGCAAAAGGTATTTTAACTAAATACTATTAAAACTGAGATTCAAATACAGGTCATTTCAGAATCAATACTAATAGTATTGATTCTGAAATAATAGTTTTTGGTAGATTGCTACACAAAAACTATTAAAGTGTTTATCACAATAGCAGGAACCTTTTAAGGGTTTAGACATCATTCTGACAGAAGGTGTAGTTTTATTCCAAACCAAATACATTCAAGGTGTTATCACAATTAACGTGTTTAGTCTGCTTAAAACAAATAATGGTTCATTCCGACCTTGGTGCATTTTTGTAGATGTGAACAGAACAATCACAATAAGACGGGGATCCCCATACCACCTCCTCGGAACAGTCTTGGGACAGTTGCAAAGAAACTCTGGATCAGTTCGTATTGGGTGTGAGTGCAATCTGATCCTGATGCAGCACACCTACCAGGTCAATGCACAAAGCTTGAGTCAAAAATCTATCTGTAACAAGGTTTGCATTGCATTGTGGGATACTGTAGAGTAAACAAATTAATAAACACATACAGTGTGTCTTCTTTGTAATCTCAGATGTGTTTGTTGAACAGTAAACAATCACAACAATGATTTCAAAGACCTCCACACAGTCGCCGGACCAAAATCCAGTAGAGCACCTTTGGGATATTGAGGAACAGGAGAATTGCATCAAGGACTTGCAGGCAAAATGTGGCTCCAATCCTATCAAGGTGAATCTAATAAAATGACTGGTAAATAATATGTTCTCAGGAGGGTTGTCTGCATAAATGTCAGCTCATATGTAATTTTTTTTTTTTTGCTGCTGCTGCTTATTTCTGCCTTCACACTCTGATTAAACCCCCCAAAAAATTTGTCTTCATTGATATGACATATTAATATTTTCATGTCTCGAAACATCTTAGATGATACTCGTACATTTTTGCTTCATTTAGTATGCTGCCATCTGCGAATACACAAATTATCACCGGCTCTCTGCTCATCTCCTTCCTGCCCCAGTAACATCCACATCCTTCCCTCTTCTCAACCTCTCCTTACTGATTAAAGAGAACAGCAGGTTAAGCCTACAGTGTATGAGCTTAGAGAGACATACACAGTTATACAAGAAGCAGATCCAGGGAGGAGGTCTGAGGTTGCAAGGCCTCCTTTACTGGCTCACATTGAATAAAATGAGGTTTGAAGACCAGATATCATAAAAAGTAAAAAATAAATAAATAATGACAGTGTCAGACATAAATAAATTGAAAGAAGACTTTTTGGACGGGATCTCAACTAAAGGGTGAGCTTCATAACAATATTATACAAAACATTTTTTACTGTTTGCCAAGTTTTTTTTGTAATTTTCTAGTTTATCCTCCACTATAGTTTATTTTTTTTATATAATCTAAATTAAATATATTTCATTCAGAGGGAGCCTTTCAAGTTTTTGTGTTTCCATTCAGGTCTCTACTGCTGAAACAAAGTACTAAAACAAATAAAAACACTCAGCCGTTTTTTGGCAATAAGTTCATGTTTAGTCAGTGTCATAAAAATGAGCTTTTTAAAAAAACCTCAATGGACAGGCACTGCCCCTCACTTGCAACCCCAATAGAGCCCAGCCCTTCACCTAGCAACCCGAGCGCAGCTCTGCCCACTGCGCTATTAGAAGACAAGCTAATAATGTCTTCTGGTTCTACCGCTGTATGTGCTGTATAATGCTTCTGGAAAAGACAAGTGTTTTGTTGTCAGCTGAAATGCACTAGTGTTCATATCCATTCTCCCAGTCTTGAAAAACAGAGCTGTGTGGTTTAATTAAATTTTTATGTTTCTATAAACGTTGCTTATGCGCATTTTGAAGTATCACGTTCAAGTTGATGGGAATGGCAAAACTTTAAATAATTTCCTCAGTTTTGCAAAAACGTTTTTACGTTCTGTTGAAGTGGTTTTTGGCTTTTCCAAAAAAAAGAGATATAGAGCTAAAGGAGAGATGAAACACATTTCTAGAATAAGTTCTGATGTAGAGCTCTGATGAATAGTTTCATTTTTCAAATTCTGCACTCTGCAATCCTCCAATATTGCTAAACTACAGTCACTTTTTGCTAATTTCTTTACTTTTTCTGTATACATTTCACTTAAATCTGGTTTCACACCCCTCTGCGCTCATTGTCTTTGGACTGGAGAAGCTTCCCCTCCCCCTCTTTGTTTCACAATATGCTATGATTCTCGTCATTCTTTGCATGAGATTTGCTGCATGACGTGCCTGTTAAAGTCTACTTACATGGATTCTTAGCTGAGTAGAATAGAAGCAGCAAAAGACATTGTTTCATTATTAGTATTTCAACCAATAACATGCTAGATTTTTAATCTATGCCATGTATTAAATTATAAATCAATAACTACTCTCTCAAAACATTTCTCCCTCATGTTTACTCAAAATAATTAGCTTGAACACAACTCATTTTTCTCTGTGTTCATTTTTCATAGAGAAACACAAACAAGCAAGGCTTAATTTTTTAATAGGTATTTACAGGTGTGACGAGGTCTTATGATTTAAAATAAATAAATAAAACTATTACATGCATGTACCTTTTTTACAAGATGTCATTGAAAAACTGGGGAATACCTTTTGTCTAGGTACCCAGTGCCATTCTTCTCCAGAAGAATGGGTACACAGAATTTTCACATAAAAATATATGTGCAGTTTCTGACCCCATGACTAAAAAGATCCAATTTAAATTCAACAGTCTCCATTATTTCGCATACTGAGAGAATATAGGCCACCATAATTGAAGAAAAAATGCCTGCCGCTTTTCTTCGGTTTCTGATAACACAAAACACTTAAGCCTGTCACCCTGTGCTCCTCTGGTTATTGAACTGCCACGTTTTGTATTCAACAAACTCACCCCTACAAGCAGTGGCTAATTACAAAAAAATAAATAAATAAATAAAATAAGCAATCCGTTCCTCTCACTTGGTATAGATATTAAATAAGGGGAAATGGAATGGATGAATCAGCCTTAGAAATAGCATTTTCCCTTCCTGATTTTTTTATCGCTTGCTCCCCTATCTGTCCCCATCCATCATTTTGTTGACAGGTAACTCAAATGGCAGAGGAGGATGTGATATTTTGGCACTGAGGCCTGGCTTTGAACAAAGGCAAGCACAGCTCAGAAACTGTCTCAGCTGCAGTTAATGTGACAGTTGGCTCCCCAGATGAATGTGACTTTTGACAAATGAACATCGTTAGACCTTCCGCTGTCCAGCAAGTCATGCACCCCCACTACTTGCATTTGCAGCACAAAAAGGTTTATTTCACAGCCCTACATATATGCTAACAATGGTGGAGCTGAAGCCTGTAATCTTCCCACCTCAAGCTTCTGGAATCTGTTAAACACAAAACACAGTAGGGTTTTTTCTCTGTTTTTCTGAGAAATTAATTCAATAGATATTATTGCAAATATTATTTTTAAACTTGAGTCATGCCAAGATCTTCAAATCTCTCGTCATAGACACAAAAAGATTAGAGTTTAAGAAATAAAATTATACCTACCCTGTAAATTTAAATAATCAACATGAGAAAAGGCCAAATTCATTCATTCATTCAAGGTAATTGAAACTGCTATTTTTCTAGTGCAACATGATCTGAATAGATTTTACTTTGTGCAGTAATAGTGAGGCTAAATGTAAGCTCTCACTTAAAAGAGAAAAGCTGCATTATTCAGATATTTATCTACTTTTTGGTGAGATTAACACTGGAACCTTGAGAAGAATGATAAATTCATGACTAAAAAGCATGGCCCATGGACTCTGATCTTTAAAAACATTTCTTGACTACTCTCCAAATCGATACACATTGTATCAATTCAAAACATTTTTTAGGATAAATTAATCTCTTTAAATTGTGAGTCTTTTCAATTTAGTTTTCCTTTTTTCTTGGTCACCCACTCTTGTATGATATCTACTGGTTTTCTAGCCAATTATATTTAAAATGACAAATGATTAATTAAGCCACGTCAGTAAAGAGAGTTAGCTAAAACACCTGTAAGCTTCAGTCACTGACTTCCCTTATTACAAAAGAAGTATTTTTTTATTGCTTCTTTTGCCTTCCTGACAACTCCAACTGAAGAAAAACTGAACACTCATGGTAAAACCTACTATATTTAGGCATATAAAGTCTTAATACTTTGCATATAACAAATTTTCAGAATTAGGGTGTGTACTGAAAAGGTTTGGGCACATCAACAACCACTGAAGTGCTTTTTGATTTTGTAAAGAAATCTAACATTGATTTAATCAGAGTGCTGAGATTCTCATCAGAAGCTTGAAATGATGATACTGAAAGGAATAACTGCAACAAAAAAAACCATGGGTGATTCTGATGCATTTTGCGTCCACTTTCACATGCACAGCTCTCAGGATTACAACCACGCCCTGTTATCACAGTGTCAGAAAATCATAGTCAAAACAATAAAATAAAAAGGTCAAAAACACAGATATCTAGTTTCCTGTAGCACTTGTGTGGTGTACGCTTGTGTTGTTTTTTTTTAAATAGTGTTTTTGTCCTCAAGCATTCAATCTTTCAGATCTTTATTAATGAAGAAGAACTCTTTTTAGGAAATATTTTGCTTCACATGGTTAAATCACATATGTCAATATACTTCTGAGGGTAAAAAAAAAAAAAATGTTAACTTACCTGAGTTACAATCATCTCCAGCAAAGCCATCCTGGCAGACACAGAAACCCTCCTTGCAGACTCCCTTCTTGCTACAGTTGTTGGCGCAGTAGACCAACGAACAGTCTTCTCCCACATAGCCAGGGCGGCACTGGCATGTCCCATTGACACACAACCCCTGATCGGAGCAGTCGTTGAGACACCGTCCAACCATGCAGTCTTCGCCTGTGAAGGACTCCTCGCACATGCATTCCCCATCAATACACAGGCCTCTGCCTGAGCAGTCTGAGGGACATCGTGGCTCTGAACAGTTGTCGCCTCCAAAGTCCCGATCACACACACACTCGCCTTCGATGCACACCCCCTGACCAGAGCAGTCATTTGGGCAACGAGGCTCGGAGCAGTTTTTGCCGCCCCAGCCTTCCTCGCAGATGCAGCCACACAGATCAAAGCTGAAGCTCCCATGGCCGCTGCAACCTGGGACAAAGTCCAGACGACCTAAGACAAAAAGTGGATAAAGTCTACTTTACTAAATGGTTCCAGTAGATACCTTCTCAAGCAAGAAAACATTACATGTTGAATAAAATTTGTCAAATTCATTCCAAAGTCAAAGACTTTGTGTTTAATAAGACAATTGCAAACACGGAGTAGAAAACAGTTGTCAGGACATATAAATATACAGTTGCTTCAATTAGATTATTGCAGCAACCATCCTTCTCGGCTGAGTGTGTCATCCTCTTTCTGATTCTGATCCTGACTGCTAGAGAAAATCATTTTCTCACCATGGAGATGGAGCGTTGTCAGAGAGTATTTGAAATGGGTGACAGTGTCATTGGAGCAGATACTTTAACCATCATTTATTCTGTGGCTCTGTCCATGCTGGTCTTCTCATAACATGATGGCAGAATTATCAGATATTTCTCTATACTCTTTCTCCACAGAGCAGGTAAAAAAAAAAAAAGCCAATCAGAATCAATAATATCGTGCTGTCTGCCTCATGTTCTCTGCTTGGCATACTTATTTTTGTTTGGTTTTTTTTGTTCATCTCTTCCATTTTTCTTTCTTTCCATGTAAAGAATACTAAAAAATCCATCTCTATATAAATGGATTGTTGCCAGGAAAAGATAGAACTCACCCATGGCAGAGCCTTCCCCACAGCATCCAGATCCACACTGAGCTCTGAGCATGGACACCTCTCTCTCCAGCATCTCCACTCTAGTGGCAAGTTGCTGGATTGTGGTTATCGCTGGACAACTGCATGCTGCTTTTGGTATATTGATGCGATGCGTAAACGTCACCTGAGCAAGGAACAACAGTTTGGTTTGAATTTCACAGCATTCACAAGGCAATAAAATCATCCATTTCAAATGTCCTCTTGAGTTTCTTCATGTTTGAAGAATTAAGGTTTTAGATTCCTGTTTAAGTATAAGATTATGATCGGTATACCAGAAATTTTGGGCCCTTTGACGCAGCTGCTGCTATTTCTTGAATCTTATCTTACCCATCAAACATACATACATACATAAAGTCAAAGGATTTATGTATGTATCAGTATTTCTTTGGTCAATGTTTACTGCGAGTGAATTTTATATGCAACAGTGCACATACAGTTTTACAATTTACAATTTATTTTATTTTATTTATTTTTTTGTTTTAGCTTACTGTAAGGTTTCTTCCCACCAGCTCTCAGACAATGTGCAAAATAAACATAAAGCAATGCAGACTAATCAAAAAATGCTATGCAGGTGCATTTTGTTAATTCCACTTAGGACAAGAAGAGGGGACAGGTCAGGAGGGAAAGTGGCAGAAGATATCTGTAACTTAAATGCAAGCTAAGGCAGAGTACTAATTGCTCAAACCATACTGGTTCCAGACAAGAGGCTGTTTTATTATTATAATTTTATAAAGATCGTCTGAATTTCTGTCAGTAATAAACATTGTTTTTGTTGTGTAATAAAATCAAACAGACATGAGAAATCCAAATAGACTCCCTGCACTGAACCCCATTGAACAGCAAAGGCTATAAAAATTATTGATGTAATTTGGGTAAAAACAACACTTGTCTCTAAATAACTTATGTCATCATGTGAAATTACTGAAAGTAATAGTGCACAATAATGTTCAGAAAAGTCACCTGACTCTCTGCATCAAGCGTCTGCTCTGTGTATTCTGTTGGCCCGGATGGCTCCCCTGGGCCCTCAACTGGTGGTCTGGATCCCAACTCAGCATGAGAATCTATACAATTCAAAGAATATGTCTTAAAAGCTTTAAATAAAACACGATGCTGCACATGCTTCTAAAATGTCTAGACAATTTCTCTAAATTTAGTCTTCACAATATTCAGCTGATCAGAGGGATGAGATGGTCACCTGGGGCCACAGAAGCATCCAGGTCAACGGAGCATAGAGACTCCATTGGCACGTTAATGTTGTACACATGGTTAAAGACAAGAGGCTGCTCTCGTAGCGACTGGTTGACTGAGGAAGCAGAGGGAAACTGATCCCCCTCGGGGATCTGCCTTCTCACTCTGGTGGTTCGAACCAGCTTGTTGTCTCTTGATGGAGCAGCATGTGCAGCACCCTGGAGCGAGAGACAACATGAAACAAAAAACATTACACGTTTTGTGGACTCAGGGGATTCAGGTATGTTCGCTCTCTTTTTTTTGTCCTTCATATGACAGTGCATTTACAAAATGATGGAGTAACGACAAAGAAAAGAGCCCAGGGGTATAACAAACAAGGCGACAATAAAATGCTAAATCTGAAACATGTGTTTGCTGGCTGTAACACTGACAAAACTATTTTCAAATAGATAAACGGTAATCTCCAAAAAGCAGTGGTGACAGTTCTGCGTTTAAAAGCTAGGTTTTCTGACTGCCAAAGTAAAATGCATTACATAAGAAGCAAGATCCCATCATATAGAAGTAATCATATATATCTGCAAAAGTACCCCAGTACCCTATTTAACCTTTCTGTATTGCAATTTAATTTAAGTTGCATTAAAAAGTATTTAAACTCTGAAAAATGTGATGTTAATGTTCATTAACGACAACTGGATCAACTCTTTGTATAACCATATTTTCAAGAAATTACAGCTGAAAGTCATTTGGGGTACATCTTCTTCACCAACTTTCAAAAGACTGAGATTTTTGTCCAACCTATTTTTTGCAATTCAGCTCAGGCTCATGGATGAATAATATATATGAACAACAGATCTGAAATCTTACCATCAATTACAAATTAGATTAAAGTCTGGATTTAAATACTGTGATCTGAGATCGGGTTGCATGTTTTGGGTTGCAACCCTGCACTGTAAAACTTTAGGGTAAAATATTGGCAGCTGTGGTCGAAAGATTTTTTTACTGTAAAAGTCTAGAAACCATAGCTACCAATATTTTATCCTACATTAGAGTTTGTTTGTTTTGTTTTTTTTATAGTATGCCAGATGCTAAACCTCCGTCCTCAGCATAAGCCTGTTGTTAAAGTTTTCTGGTTGCACCTTATCAAAAACAAATTTCACATTTTTGATAGCAGAACTTTTATGATAAATGAAAGATGGCAAGAAGAACTGGTTCTCTCCATTACACTCTAACAAAAAGGCCATATTTCTGGACTGCATGACTAACAGGTCTGTCATCAGATTCTTCCACCTAAGCTGTGGATCTCAGCTGTTCCTGCAGAGTTATTATGGTCCCTTGCCTGCTTCTCACCTATCTGTTTAGGCCAGTATTAAAAGCTTGGACCCCCACTTGTCTATGAGAGCTCTTTTAGTGCCTTATGGAGGCTGGGAAGTGCCAAATTGCAGAAAAAAATGACAACTGGGGCTTTAAACACCTTAACTGGGCTGGCAACCCAGTATTGACAGACCAGCAATACAATACTTATATATATATATATATATATGTAAGATTGAAGAATTGCTCAATTTTTTTCTGCCAGAGAACTGAGCATATTCAGTAAACCACCATGTCAAGATTTGAATAACTCCACATGTTGTTGCAGTTTGATTTCAGAATGATTGCCATTTGAAAGCTTTGAAGCTTGAATCAAAAGTTTCCCCCCTTTTTTCACCTATGAATGAAAGGATTTTTTATTATTTGTGGTCCAAATGGACAAAACATAAACCCTTTCATGTCTTTTCAAACTGAAGTGCATTTGAAGCTGAAAATGTATTGCCAACCAAAGAGCAATCCTAACAATTTACTTGTGAGTTTCTCCCACTTATAACAGATGCACTGCAGTTGCCAAGCACATATTTTGTCTGCCTTGATAAGAGTAAATTCATATGAAACATCATCTGAACTAAAAGATGTTCCTACTTGACACATGGTGCTTGAATTCTAGCTTTATAACCATACAGCAGTAATGTGGTTTTTGAATCCTATTGACTTATTTACACTATCAATTGTGGAAACATGTAGAAATTTTCTCAGTAAGCATATGCAAACCATTTTAGCAGCACATTTAAAGACTGTATTTAACAATTTTGACAGATCTGGGCTGCACACAGACCAATTTAACACAGAACCCTTTCATGTAGCCTGGCTGTAACAATAAATGTGGAATGTGGTTTCCACTTCACAAAAAATGCAGACATTTGGGTGAACGCAAATGTTGCTCTAAAATTGGTACGTTATCCAGATATAATGGTGTTAAAACTGCTAAATTTTGGTTCAACAACTGAGAAATGCCTGCTTTTCAAAGGTGCAATAAAAAAATAATTTAGAACAACAAATATACATGCTGTCAAAAGTCATAATTTGTATGCCAACTATAGATCTGATCTCGGCTTAAAAAGGATTGGATACAAAACAAACAAAACTATAACTATAAAGTTAAAGTGTTAAATTGTAACACTGCTAAGTCAATTTTACCTGTAGTGCAAAAAGGAGAGCAAGAGCCAACATTGTTGTGAACTCTGTGGTCCAACGAAGTTGCTTTGATTCTGGCATCCTTGCAACACACTTCACCACTGTCCTCCACTCACACCTATTAAGGAGTAGAGGAAGATAAAAAAGAAAAAACTTTATTTTCAATGACATGTCCAAAGAAAGCAATTAGTACAATGGCCTTTATGTGTCTGTATATAAACACACTTGTTACTGTACAGATCCTGAAACATAAATTCATATCTTTGTGCAAGTGCAGAGCTGAAAGCTTATCTTTTATAAATCTAAAAATAAATGTCTGTGATTCTATATAAAATAAATTTACATTACAAGTAAAACTAAAATGAAAAAGTAATATTAAGCACTCAGCTAAGAAATTCTTTAAGATATTTTACAGAGCGATATCTGATCATCTCACTGGGGAACGAGCTGGGATGAGGCTAGTGGTTGAATAAGTGTCTGTTCAGGATAAAATAATTCATTTCAGCTTTAACCAGTGTAAATATTTTAGATTTAAACAAGACATTGTGAAATGTGGCCGTAACTCATAAACTTCAAAACAGACCTTTAGTCCTGCCTGACTTTATTTCCAATTTCATTTTAAAAATAACTTGAATCTTTGCTTAGAGCTCACTTATTTGAATAAAACATACACAGTATTCATAAATGTAGGTATGATGTACATTGGCAAAGTAATAACTACACAGATTTTCTAGTCTCAGATACACATATAATTGTATTGATATTGCTATTGTTAACAGGTTCCTACGCAATCTATTTTGGATTATTAATACAGTATTTCAAATAACACTTGAAATAGTTTTATTTGAAATACAGCTACAAAATCAAAAACCACTTGATGGTGGTGCGTCCAATGCAATCCTTAGTATGTGTCAAATATGCATCAATGTTCATCTTAACTGCAGGAATAGCGCTTAAGGTAGTTTTGAAACTACCTTAAGCCTAAACTGGATAATTTAACGGCCAAATCTGAAGCTCCAAATTAGACATCAACTTCGGTTTTACTAGCCAGGTGTTGTGATATACATGCAAATAAGAAAAGCAAAACTTGTTCAGGTCCTCCATCAGGAATACAACTTCAGAAGTGATAATTTTGAGTAGATTGGTTTATGTCGCTAGAGTACAAAAGCATCAATCAAACTAAGCAGAATATTTATATTGAGGACATTTGATAGTGTTTTTGAATGAGATTTGAAGTGATCTCATTCCCAGTTCCCTTCAGATCAACCATGTTTGTGTGTGTCTGGTGGATAAGAGGATCTGTGATTTGAATTCTAGAAACAGTTTTTATTATCTCAACAGTGCATCTCATGTTGGTAAAGCAGTCTGCTTCTCTCAGCTGGAGCCTTTTGTGAGAGCAAGATGGAAGGCATCTTATCCCACCTTACAGGCTCAGGCTTCAGTGTATTTGCACATAAATAAGAAACAGCCAGGTTTACAGTGCTAGAGCCAGGTATCCTTATAAGATTGTCTCATTCAAAGAATTTATTTGTCATTATTGCATACTGAATGCCTCAGCTTTCCTACCTACATGCTTTACATGTCAGCATAGGGACATGTTACTGTATTTTTTTTTTCTTAATATTACATATTTTGTTCCATAAAAACAAGCAAAAAAAAACAAAAACAAAGTAATTGCATATAGCTAATACAGTATGTTACCACACCGCTGGTTTTACAAATGACTTTGCCCTTGTTAACAAGGACTTCCACCCAATAGTCTGTACCCACGAGATGGAAAATGTTTCACTACCCCGCAAGCATGGAACTGTGATCTGACACCGCAAGAGTCATTTATCTGCCAAATTCACCAAGCAAAACACCAGGGATGTAAATGATGGGATGAGGCGGGCAAGACCAACTACAACCATTCTGTTAACAGAAAAGCTACTTTGGACAGTCTTTGGGAGAGGCTGGGATGATAAATGGTTCATCATACATTTTCTGTGACACGTATAACAAAAAATACAGAATTTTAAGATCAAGTGCAATAATGTGTTTGACACTTGTGAATTATATCATTTTATCGTTCTTCTCTTTTGATTGTTAAGATGAATGAACATCTTGCGACAATCTTTAATTTATCCATCCATCCATGACAAAGTGGGCAACTTCATGCGACAAGACAGTGAAATCCCAAGTAAGCATGAAGGCAGGCCAAGTTTTCACAATACTTGTCGTTATGACTTAAAAATAGTTTTGCAAAGGCAGTTACAAAAAAGTTTAAAAGAGGTGGAAAGTCACAAGCTCATCAAACTGGATAATGGAAGAGGCTGATGCCCACAAGCATTATCGCTAACAGCTAGATGAGGTTTTTCATGGAGGCTCAATTAGGAAGAGACCCACTCATTTCAGCTCAAGAGAATCAACATGCTCCAGGCATAAAAGCTGGCTTTGAATACTTACGTTTTGCAGCAGTAAGTGCACATGCCCTCAGAAAAGAACACAAGCCAGCATAAACCCAAATGCTCCGATCTACACGGCCTCAAAGCCCTATTATGTTATTTTGTTTTATATTTAAAAATACATTTAAAAATTCATGAGATGTGGGAAACAATTAAATGGAAAAATAATTATATGAATGAAGACATTTGATGCGTGTATGACTGTGCTGTTCGTCAAAACTGGAGGTGATCAGTGGTTTTTTGTTTGGTTTTTTTTCATTCTTACGTACAAAAGAACAAAAAGAAGGCTTACATAAGATACTGCTGGCTCTTTTAGTTTATTCACAACTACATTTTTATAACCTGGGGAGATATAAAGTCAGGGTATTCAAGATCTTGTTGAAAGTTTGCTGTCACATCAATCACAGGTGATTTCTTGGGAGAAACTGAATGGCTTTGCCTCCCTCCAAGGCTAAAATAAAACTGCTTGTTCATATTAGAACAAAAACCATCAGTGCTTCTCTGTAATGTCACAAAGGAAGGTGAAAATTATTCTGCCTGCATTAAAGAACCTCCTTTAAAAAATAACCCAGACTGTATAATGAATCACAAAAAACCCAAAGGCTTAAAAGTCAAGTAGAAAAAAACTTTGATCCTGTCTTTTTTACTTATTCTTCTATGTTAAAGGAAATTTATCCCTGAGCTGTTTTGGTATGGCAAAATCTTTCATCTTTAATGTGATTAAGGGGCAAGAGAGGAGATATGAATAAAGAATTATATCTCAGAGTGCAATTACAAAGTGACAGTAATCCAATTTTCTGTCACCAGGTACACAGAAAAAAAAATAAAAAAAATAAACTAAAAGAACATCAGTTGTTCATGGTAGACAGCAGAGCAGAATAACAAAAATAAATGGTGAATACCAAATAACCGTAGTGTTGATAAAAGCTGTCCTATCACTTAGCATAACAACCTATCAAAAGAGGATGAAACAAATAAAAAAGGTGACCAGCAAAATTATTAATAACAAAGTACCAAATTACTACATTTCACACAAAAGGCGAAATGCATCCTCCACATCCCCACCAGTCACTTCATGGCAAATTTGAGTTGCTATCATCTGGAAAGAGATTCATACAGCCTAAGGCAAGAACAACTGATAGAAGAACTATTTTATTACTTTATTTTGAAAGATTCAAAATTTGATGTGGGACAAAAAGAAGGTAATACGACATGAGAAATGATCACACCATTTATACCACTGTTGAGTTTCTTAAACATAAATATGGCTTAATCATGACTGAGGGAAACTTTTTTTCATATGCTTCTCCATCTATTACTGACCATCTTTTAAAGACAAAAACTTAAGCAGCCAGCAAGATTCTCCCATCTGGTAAGTTTGCTTAGATCACCGGTTTGATGCCCGTGTTCAGTCAAGCATCAGCGGTGCCTTATGTTTCCTTTCATAATCATCACATTTAGACACACTGTTAACTGTTTAGTCAAGCTTGCAGAATATATCACATAGCACTGAAGTTTCTAATAAGTCCACACTTACAAACATGTTGTATGAAGAGCTTCATTTATGCAAATTTTAATTGGCAATATTATCTCTCGTCTACATGCTAACTTTCTCATTTTTTATTGAAATTTTGAATGCAATGAATAACAAGAAGCTTCTATTTTGCTATATTATAAAATTTGTATGCCTCATTGCAGTCTCATGGGACTCAAATGGTTTGTGAGTCATTTATTAAATACAGGCTTGGTTTTGTTCTTCATGCTCAGTTAGATTTGCATATGCAACAGTCACACCATGATGCTTCTACACCTTTTACTCTGAAAAAATATAACAGGCACAGCCCACAAACTATCCCTAATGAGACAAAAAGCGAGGTATTAGCCAATCAACCATTTTGATTCACATTCCTAAATTATCGGAGCCTTCAAAGTTCCACATAAATTGATAATTTATGCATACACCTTGGATATTTCTGAAAATTATGTTTTATGTTTATAATATTTAGCAAATGATGTAGCTGAAAGTAATCATGGTAAAAAGAATAATATGAAATACTATGCAGAAAGATCCCGAGCTGGGAATTGATCCCAGGACCTTCTTGCTGCTTGGCATCAATCAGCTGCACCACTGTGCAGCCCCATAATTTTATAGGCTTAGTTATTATGAGAGATAATTTTATTAAACATAAATCATGAAATAAAAGCAAAATAGCAAAAATGTAGATGGCACACTCAACAGGAATCTGAACACTTGTCACTAGTCACTGATGTCTGAGCAGCAGCTGGCTTTCTGCTAACCTTATTTTAAGTATTTATTTGCGGAACAACTTTTTGACATTCCAAATTATATTCGCTTTTCACATTTTCTAATGTTCAAGGAGTGGTGCTCTTTTCCAGGCAAATTGAGACAGAGGTGATTTAAATGCTTAGTAATGAGTCCATATGATGCACTAGTGTTTTGTTATACATTCAATGATATACTTAGCATTTGCAAAAGAAATATCACAAATATCCAGAATTTAAAAATTCTGAACAAGATTAAAGTTTTTGAAAGAGTATGCCTTTCGGTCTCAAAAGGCCATGCATTCAAAATTCAAAAACATTTTTGTCACATCATCCCTATTCAAGTTTTGCAGCTGACTTTAAGACTTGTTACTCTTTTGGAGATGTTTGGATCAAGACATTTGATCGTGTTTCTTGAGATTTGCTTTGCCTGTTTCCTTCAACAGCTTCACAGTTGCATGGCAACCGGAACAACAGTTTAAGTCCCTTGAGAAATCAGTGGATGCTATGCAAAGGTGCACATGAAGTACATAGAGATGAGGGTAGAAAGATTTATTTAGACAAGAGAGAATTGCGGAAAAGAGAAAAAGTTGCTTCTTTGTTCTGTCTTCAGAGCCTCAATCAGATCACTGGACGATGTATGAATTAATGAGCAAACTGTAGAATCTCAGTGCATCTCGGTATTATGTTTCACAGACGCATGTCTAGAGAAACCATCCAACATTCTCTTGTCTTAATTAGCAGCTTTGTGTAAATGGAAAGAAAAGCAAGTAAGGAAAAGTTTCTGTCACTTTTGTTATGAAATGTATATTTAAAAAAAATGGAATTAAAGGTTTAACCTAATTAAATAGAAGTGGCCAGTAGAACCCTTAGATGATTGATTTATTTGAGATATAGCAAATTCTTCAAAACTTGGAGAATTTGTTCAGCTCCTCAAAACATCCATGAGCCTTATCTATTTGGCGGATGATAGTTTCATTGTCATTTTGAGGAATAGACAGCACTCAGTATGGGCATCCTGACTGGTCTACATCTCTGTAGCCCCAACCTCATCCAACTTCAATACACCTTGTGTTTTGTTATATCTCTCTATCAGAATCAACAAAGTTTTTCAGCAGTATGAGCTACAGTACTTTTTAATATTAGTGAATGGCCAAGGCTTCGGTGCACAGGTGAAATTTGGCCACTCATGATCCTGCAGTTAACTCAACACCGTTCCTTCTTTACACCACTTTTGATAAATACTGACCACTGCAGATGGAAACAACCAACAAAATCCCCAGCTAACGATGCACTGATATAGTTGCATTTGTCAAACTTGCTCAAATTTTTTATCCTGGCTCATTTTCTCTTTATCTAGCACATCAACTTTGTGCTGTGGACACAATGTTCACTCCCACTAACAGGTGCCATGAGGGCCAGGTAAGTGTTATTCATTTCACCTGTTAACCCTAAGTACTGTACAATAGAAGAGAAAATGGCATGAGAATTTCAATGTTTCTTTTTTTTTTTTAGGCTGTATAAACAAAGGCAGACCCTGAATTCATCTCTTCCCACACACACACACACACACACACACCTCGTGATCATAGTATTTTGGTGTGTAGGTGTGTGTATCTTTGTTTAGGCAGTGTGGGGCCCACAGGAGATTAACATCCCAGTTGGATTACAGAAGAGAAACACACTGGAATGCTTCATTAACTCTCATTCTTACATTGTGCTGCTTTTATTCCATGGCTGCAAGGCTTTTTAAGACTGCTGCCTTCTGATTAAGTGTTTGCTGTCTGCCCAGTAGACATATGTCTCAATCTGTGTACATGGTCTTTCTCCTACTTGGGTCCCTCTTGGGACTCTGCGAGAATGGATAAATCAGCCTCGGGAGCAATTGACTGTCACTATCCCTTTACAAGACTCACGATTAGGACAGCGAAAGTGCTCATGAGGCAAGCTCCACTAAGGTCCTGCTGCAGTGGTGTCGCCGCAAGTATATCCCCAGCTGCTGAGATGCAGTTGCTGAGAGAGGCACCGCGATCATGAGCAGTCAGCGCAAAAGACGGCATCAAGTGCTGCTTGTGGTTTAAGATGCTGCAGGGTGATGTCGATCCCAGGCCTGGATGGTTACCAGAGGGCACAAAACCTCCATCTGCTGAAACGTTGTCTCTCCTCAGCAGCTTTGCACTCAGCAAAGAGGAGGAGGATTTTCTGCATAACTCACACTTTTGCTTTCTCAGGATTTTAGTCACCTTTCTCCGAAAAATCACCTTTGGTCCATCCTGGTCTTGTCCCTTTTTTCTGTTTGCCACTCTCATTTTTCATTATCTGTACTTGTCATTTTCGCCGTCTCTTTTTATCTTTTTGACAAGGTTTTCATTTTCTTTCTTTGACGGAGGATTTTCTTGATCCCCGTCTGTAAAGTCTTTTTGTCACTTTGCACAGTAAATTTGTTCACTCAGAGACGCTGATTTTTAAGCTTACAGTCATCACTGTGGAGGGTGGAAAAAAGTATTTTGTCTTTTCCACATCTAGTTACAGTATCCCTTTTCTTTCTTCAGCAGAGGCCTTGTTATCCCCTTCTTGCTTGCCCTATGAAGGAAAAGCCCTAACCTTCATTTGCACAGGTTAATGAGCAGCCACCTCAGCATGAACGTAAAACCAATACCAAGCCTTCTTGCAGGGGTGATTGCTCACACTCTCGCTCTCCTTCACATCACACATGCTCCTTTATTCCTTCTCCATCCCCGCATCTCAGTTTCTTTCTCTCACTCTCTTTCTACCCTCTGCACCTTGTAAATTGGACTCTGGCAACATTACGATGCCTTTCTCATTATTCTCATCACTCTGGCCAAATTGCCTTGTCTTTCAGGACCATTGGGCTCTGTTCATTGGCTGCTCCCTCAACCTGAGGGCTGTATAAGTCTTTGTTTCCCTCCATCTTTGGGCTATTTCTGCACAAAGAAAGGACCAAAAATGGATTCAGTTTAGCAGCATAAGGCAAAAGCTATGGTCATTGACAACCACACACCATTTCACACTGCACTCTCTGATCCATTTACTTATGAAAACGGAAACAAACACGTATGAGAAGATCTGACGTAATCTATCAGACAAAATTGAAATTAGAATATGGTGATATTTGCATTTATTGTCCAGTATTTAGCGACTACTAATGAGGAAAATGGATGAAAAGACGAAATCCTACCTAGAAGCCCATGTAGAAAGAAAATAATCCAAGATGAATATATATCCTCTGCAACACCCGCAAAAAGATTATATTTAAGAAAGAAAAAAAAAGAATCAATCGATCAAGTGTATGATTAGTTGATTGTGATGTAAAAGAGCACTGTTACATTGATTACAGACATTAAATGCATGTTGTGGGCACATTTAACATCTTCTTACAAAAGTTACTGGAGATTTGACTGATTTTGGAAAGGTCCAGTTAACTCAGCTGTAATCAGCAGTCTGTCAGCAGACTTTCGCCAGCCTGCAAGTGTGTGTGTGACGCCATGTGGTGCCCTCAGTGTTAATGATCTGGCAAAGGTGCATCCATCTGCTCCATCTACATTCATTCATTTTTTTACTAAAACAATTTTTTGATTATACCATCATTTGATTCAATGACAATGCTTTACAATGCACTGTTTCTCTTTGTGAGTTTTTTTTATTTTAGGTTTGTTCTTTTTGGCCAGGCCTTTGAGCATTTTTAATCCAGTTGTATCTATTTTAAAATTGGAAACAAAATGCAAAATGCTCAATACATAGTCAGAATAATCCTTTCTAGGCTAATAGAGTTGTATGTGTTGCCAGGAATATAATACTGAATTCTAATTATGATCTTGCTTTATGCCTGTTCAGTTCCAACAATTACTCATATTGTAGAGACCCACTGCTCCTCATGGGGCCCAAAGCCCAAAAGAAGAAGAACTGTTGTTTGGATTAGAGGCTACGACTAGGATATAATATATTGGCAATGGTTAGGTTTAGGCTACAGATCACGTGATGACTGCCCACCATCCTGTCATCACTAAAAATAAAGTATATAAATACAGATAACAGATTGGCTCCTCACATGAGCATAAGAAATTAAAGAAAACATAAATAACTCAAGTATTGATTCTACACAAATTATCTTAAAAGCAAGAAAATTGGTGAGGAAACAAATGAAAAAAGGAAGAGCAAACTAAAACATGGCTGAACAAATTCCATTAAGAACAATTATGAAAAATGGCTTGAGATTGGCTTAATAAAAGAAAAATAAAAGAAAGACAATCCAAAATAGGATGCCTATAAATGTAAAGAGTGAAGGAAAAAGGCTTCAGTGCATTTGAACTAAAGCAGCTCTGATTTTGGAGAAACTGAAAAAATCTTTCATTGTTTACTGCAGCACTGTAAACAACAGTTTAATTACCATTATTCTCTGATAATTCAATACAAGGCTTTTTGGTAGTTTATTTTACATTTCAAAACCATCTGCTGGTCATTTATTTCAAGAAGAAATAAAAAAAATAGAAGGTTTCAGGACAACACCACCAAAAATAGCTTTAGAGTTTGTTTTAGTGGTCATCTCCTGTACTTTCTTGCTTTGATATTTCTGCCACTTCAGCTATTTCAGGTAGAATGCAGGATTGAGCAAAAGTCTTGAGTCAGACCTAAACTTCTTATATTTTGCTAGGAGAAAGTGATTAAAATGATTAAACGATGTGCAAAAATGAGCAAGATTCTTACTCAGAGAACTTTGTGCACAAATGCAAAAAAAAAATACTTCAGTTTGATACGCTCTCATCATGCAAAAGTGTATTTGCCTGTTTTATTTAAATACAATACAGTGTTGGAACAATGGGCCAGCTTTATAAATTATATTTAACACACCTGTAACAACTGTTCAACAAAACCTTTACTCTAATATTGGCACAGATCATTTCATACTTAATTACACCCAAATAATTAACTATGAACAATAAACAATTTATGGATGAACTGAAATGCTAGGTTAATCTCAAAAGCTTTTGTTATGCTTTTGAGATTAAAAATGTAATCTCAAAAGATTATGCTATGCTGAATTGTATGCTCACATAGGTTAAAATGTGCTAGCTCTGTCTAAGCACAAGGAAATTAAGTCCATTTTATGAAAAGTCATGTCTTTATAGTATGTTGGTTCCTTTTAATGAAATCAAGTTTATAAACTGTGTGTAGTGGGATGAAAAGTGTAAAATTCACAGTTTGCTTCAACATGCTGTATGGTATATCGCTTTGGCCCTCATGTCCCTATATGGTTTTATTTGATTTCCATATTTAGGCTTCATCTGATCATTTAAGACTCAATGTTTAATACTTTATGTGGGCAATCAAGTGGTTCAGAAATTAGCAGTTAAAAGTAGGTTGGACTGCCATCATTTGGAGACACAAAGCATTTATCAAATCCATATGCATCTACATAACATGGGTTGTCATAAGTACGATTATTATTGGGTTAATGTCAGTGAAATATAAGTAGAACTTGTATAAATTTCATTGCAAGAGGACCTAGATTTCGTTGTTGAGAAAACACTATTTTTAAGTGCAACTAGTGACAGTAAATATGAGCATTAAGCAAAACCAACAAACAAGTTTTTATTTATTTTTTTTACCTGGAAGTGAAGAACTAGCTTTAGTACTCATAAGCATAAAGAAACTGAATGATCAAAGTAATGAACAAAAAAGTATTTCACTCTCGAATATTTTGGTAATGGAGAAATTGGAAGGCAGTAGAATCAGGATCCACTCAGGATGATGAGTTGCCAAAGGATGGTTACCTCTTGGGTGAAAACCTTTGAATTAACTCGAAGCAGATATATCCACAGAAAATTCTCTAAGGTCCTTAAAAAAACCCAAACTTAATTTTATGATACTTAAAACAAGAACATTGTCACTGTAACTATATCAACCTTGTGAGAATCAAATTTATCATCACTGCACAAAACAGAATACTCATTCAAAAGTTTAACACGATCATGAATAATAATCAAAGGTACAAAAGCAATCACAAAATATATTTTTTTGTGATTATCTAGTTTTCTCATTTACAAAAAAATCTGTCTGAATAACATGAATTTTAACAGTACTATTTAGACTCAAGGTCTCAGCTCTGCTCACACTGCATGATAACATTAGCATTCTCTTTCCTACTTGAAATGGAGATGACTGCATGTACTTAGGAGAAAATAAAGGGTTAAAAAATGCCACATCTATGAGGGTTGTACAATACAACATGAGGCAGATACACAATGCTGGAGGGGATTATAATAATTACTATCAGTTTTTTAAGAACATCCCTTGCATTAATCCTGAGATATTTTGTAGTGGTAGCCCTATCAGTTTCCTTCTTTTCTTCATTTGTCTTATTCTTAGGAACATGTGTAGTAATTAGAATCAACTAAGCAGCACAGGAAATCTTTATCAACCTTAGTCAGAGGAAGTTATAAGAGACGCTGATTTTTCACTATACCTTATGTGAGAAATTTCCTTAGAAATTTTTCTTTTTTTTTTTGCATTTTCTCCATACATACATCAAATAGTGTATAACTTTTACCACCATTTGTAGAGATCTGCCAATTTTCTCTAGCTTCACTCAGTTCTCTTCCCCTATCTTTTTGTTCAGGCATGACCTTAAAAAAATACATCAAAAACCTCCTCTCTGTCACCTTGTGAGCTGTTGTGTGTTGGTCCCTCTCCAAATCTTTCTCATGAGCCTCTCCTTTCATCTTCCTCTTTCAAAGGCTTTTGTCTCTTGTGAGACTGAAATGACAACACATTCTTCAGTATCTTTCATATGCAATAAATGGGAA
Source organism: Brachyrhaphis roseni (assembly GCA_903066815.1). NCBI lineage: Eukaryota > Metazoa > Chordata > Actinopteri > Cyprinodontiformes > Poeciliidae > Brachyrhaphis > Brachyrhaphis roseni. Next base: position 25,369 of record CAEFZY010068184.1, read on the forward strand.
AGGAAGAAATACATAATCCTTTTTCCACCTTTGGTGTCTGCAGTCTGTAGCCTCTCTTATGTGATTTAAAAGGCGAGCTGACGTGACACAGAAATGCTATGACAATCAAATACCATAAGCTGTTCACTGATGATAAAGAAACTACAAGGGATCAAAACAATTGACATGTACTTGTGTTAAGGCTGTCTAAAAGATACCAGGAAAGAAAGTGAAGAAGTGCTCCCTGGACTCAGCAGGAATTGTATTTAATTACCAAACAAACAACTCAATGGCAAAAAAAACCCAAAAAAAACAAACAAAAATATATATATAAGAACAGGAAAAAATGGTTACTTTGCAGCACAATTAGTGATGTTTTATTTTATGACTACTGACAGAAAGTACCAGTGATTCTTTTCTCCTTTAATAACATTTTTAAAGTACTGTTTAGTTGGAAACCGATGACTACAAAATATTACAGTTTTTTTAATTTATAAATATCCTTCAGAAAACTGAAAAAGTCAATTGAATTGAGATGCACTCAAAATGTGACGTTTGCGCCATCAGCAATCTCGCCACATAATTTGGGACCACTAGTAAAGATGTGTAAAGAGCTTGAAACTGTCTACATTTTTTTATTGCAGCCTCCATAAGTTCATATTTCTTACAGGCTAAATCAATTTCAGAACGGAAAAAGGCAGGAGAGCATATTAACCAAAAACATCTGTATAGATTTTAACTAGTCAATTAGTCTTCATTTATTAAGATGTATTTACACCAGGAAAGTCCTCAGGTCAGACTCTGGAGAAAATCAAACGTGGAAGCCCTACTGAAGTTTTTTTCTGTTGTGCACATTTGTGCTTTTACTACAACTGCAACACCATTTCAAATCTCAAGAGCATATTATACCATACTTGTTTTGCAGTGGAATTTCTAATTTTGGAAACACGCTGTGAGCTGAATGAGAAAGATGCTCTGCCTGCCCTTACCCACATCATGCTGGCAACGGCATCAATAAGCCGAAAACAGATCAGATTTCAGTACAACTAATACATGCTGCACTAGCGTTAGCGACACTGAAGGGCTCATTTTCACTAAGATGCCCAGCAACGGTGGCATGTGAAGTCCAAAAAGGCTTATGCTTTCAAAGGTTGGTTCGGATCGAGGCCCGTCTGTAAATACACCAGAAGGGAACTGCACCGGTTGGTTGAGAAGGGGTCGGAGGTCACCTCAAAAAGTGGGTCTTGGTCCGGTTGTTTGGTCTGCACCAGGTTTCACTGGAGTGTATTCACACATAAGGGCAATGATCTTCCCAAACAAGCAAATCACACCAATAAAAAAGGGTAAAGTTTGCTTTTGGTTTCACTTTGGTTTTTGACAAAAGAAAAAAAAAATGCATCTTAATTTCTTTCATCTGTGAAACATTTTATCCTCAAATGTAAAGTACTGAAAAATGTATTGAGTTCTTTGAAATTAAGTTGTGTTAACTGTGTTGTGTTAACATTTTTACTTCCCAATAAACATACACTATTAGGATGTTATGCTTTAGGGGGGATCTGACCTATAACTGTCAAAGCAGTTTGCTCTTACACCAGCTGGCCTTTGCACATTACTTTACTGGGAGCCATGAAATGAGTGCGTCGCTTGTAAATATTGTTCATTACCTTTAAGGGATTTGTTGGACGAGTGCCCAGTTACATATGAACATTTTAAGCTATCATGAGTTCAAGCACAGCTTGAGACATAAAGGCAGACCTGCTTTGGTCGTCTTGAAATCTTCAGAACCCGGAGACTTTATGATCAAGTGAGACTGATCATAGCAAAACAAATATTTATGAAAAATAGACAAATAAATTGTGCTATAGCTGTATCTATATTTATTTATTGTAATTTACACTTTTACAAATAGGAAATTGATAAATAGAATATGAGTGAGTAATATATCTGACCAGGAAGTTAACAAAACGCTGTGAAAATGTTCCACACGCACTGCATCTTATATAGAGAGATCGATGTAAAATTTATTGTACCGGATTTGTAGAGAAAATTTGTTTCTGAATCATTCAAACAGTAATGTTTTAAGGAAATATCAGATACTTAAGAAAAAGGGAGAGCCAGTTAAGACATCCTCTATTGATCGCGTTAACTTTAGGTCAAATGGAAAACCCTTAGACGTGGGGAAATGGGAGGTCAGACTGAAGGTGTTATCTTTGCTACATCTCTGTTTCAGGACATCTGATTTTGATGCTATCAGTTCCAAGAATAGCCTGGTCAGGAGATGATACAAAAGGTGCTCTTCATTAGGAGAGAGCCTGCCACAGTGAAAGACAGCTCTGTCTGTTTTCCACTGCAGAGTTGTAACAGAGGGAAAAAAAAAAAAAGCAGAAATATAATAACATCCAACCGCTGAGGCTGCAGCTATAAATAAAATGATGGTCCCTTAAAGAATCGTTGTTTCCAATCATTCTTTAGTGCTCTTTCTGCCATAGTAATACTGTCATGCATTGTTTGCATCATGCTTTACAATTATGTGTACAATGTGTGGATAATCCTTGGCAAGACAAAGTGTTACACACAATTCTCAACAAAAGAAAAACAAAAACAAAAAATCCTTCACCTCACAGACAAACAGAAATATTTGGCTGCTTCCAGCAGACCTGAAAACTATTTAGATTTAACGACAGTAAAGTTTATCTGTCTATATGTTGTAAACTTATTTTCCGTAGCATTGCTTTATTCTGTTTCTCCATCTGACACAAGTCAAATCGTTGGGACGTAAGCCACATAATCGCATAAGCCACAGTATTATTTCCACAGCACAATATCTAAAGACTATGCTTAGCTGTGATGTGTATAATCTTGCATAATCTTTCCAAATATGTGTTAAAATGTAATTAATAGTACCAATAAAAAGTGCAAACATGTACGGTAATCAAATACAGCAGACATGACGATGCAGTTGTGTATTTTTGTGCTGCAGTTTTAGATGTCCACCATCCCCTGATCCTGCTGCAATAATCAGCACTGACACAGGCAGGCAGACTATAATCCCCATTGATTAGAAACCTAAGATCAAAGGCTTCCACTGCTGTCGCTCTCACCTCTTCTCTCAGTTCAGCGCAGACTTGTCTTCTTTCCCTGCCCTCCCTCTCTCCATTTATCTTGGTCTTTACTCACTTTTTGGAAATGTGTTTATAAATGAAAAAAAAAAACAAAAAAACAACTGAACTGTTTAAGGAAAAATCACATTTGACAAGGTGGCCATTTTTTCATGATTTTTTTGTTTTGCTTTGTTTTTTACAAAAAATATGTACTTGCAGCATTAACAGAGTAGAATAGAAATATCCTCTCATTCAGTGGGTTTAATTCAGGAGTACCAGAAACAAAGTGAGAGACAAATTTAAGCTGTTAGCCTGATGATGTGCTTTCAACAAGCTGATCCAGGAGAACACTCATATGTCTGGCGCTGTGTCATGACAGAAAGGGTGTACATGTCGATACCATCTAAAGTACTCTACCCCAAATCAATGCAAGAATGGCTGGTAATGATGACAGGCAAGAGCCTGAATACATCAGTTGCTTGTACTTAATCAGTTGTGTGAAAATTTTTTGCATTCTCCTTTAGTTACAAGTGTAGGTAAGCAGTAAAAATATGACAAGTTCAAAGGTGTACGATGATTGTGGTTTGCAGCTAACGGTGACATTTTATAAATGCAATTAAATATGCCACAATTTATTTAATACACTACACAATAAATAAACAAGTGCCATCTGGTGTTCAAATAGTGTGAGTGAAGGGGATTCTGCACTGCTTTTTAATTTAAAATGGTTCAGGACAAATTCATTTAACACAACCAATAGTTTTGTAGTTAAAGGAAGCTTTTTGTCAGATGTATGGCCAGCAATTCAGAGCTTCAGAGCATTGTAAGCTGTAAGCCTGGGTTGGTTTAAGGTCTTTAAAAATAAATAAATAAAAAATATATATGTATATAGATTCTAATTTTTATATTTAAAATAAGTGAAAATATAATGTCTCTGATTTTAACTAGATCCATTTATTTAAAATTAAATCTACTGATAATCAGAAACAGTAAACAACATTCACTTAATTGTGGAAGATTAACAATTAATAAGACGAGGATTTATTCTGTTAGTGGATTGTTTCCTTCTGTTTAACAAGAGGAGTAAGAAAACAGTTTAACCAAAAGAAAGGTTGACACTGATTCAACAGCTATTTTGTTTTCTGTCCTTCCTCTTGACTCACCATTATCTTTAATTACCATCCCTCACTCTGCTACTATTGACAGCCTCTAATTATTCCATTACAACAGTGGAGAAGTTTATTCCCTAAACTGTTAACCTGCTTTTCTGTCATTTATATCTCCAGAAAACAAATCTCTAAACAAATCAGAAGTCAAATTAAGATGTGATTACTTTTTTTCTAGGGTTGTATGTTAAAGACCAAAACACTCAAACTATGCTTGGTTTCTATAAAAAAAATATATATATATAAAACCTCCAGTGAAAACAGCTATATCTGATGAATGTGTCAGTTTAATAGAAACAGTTTACAGAAGCTTCCATGCCACAAAACTGTTAGATCAGCACTACAGGGAGACAAACTTTTAAATAAACCTTAAAGAGATTTCTAAAGTGGACCATTTTTCTATAAAATATTCAACATGCCAGTAAAACAAATCATTGCACTCTGGTATAAGCCACTGAGCTATAAATTAAATGACTGCATTAAACAGAGAGGTGATTAATATTCACATGGCAATACCATTTGTCCTGTCTGACTGTATGATAAACAGTCAGAGACTCTACACCATAGGCATCTGATGTTAATCCTCTTAATAAAAGAAATAACATTTTTAATCTCATTATCCATAAAAAATACTAAGAAAAAAAAAACATGCTTCGAACTTTCGTGCCTGGGACTACTGATAATCTCGGATTAGAACTTGAAATCTGCATGAATTATCTCCCTCATCCAGCATGTAATCACAACAGGTTTTGAGTCTATTTTGTCAGATCCAGGAGCTGAAAATTTAATTAACAGATTAAGATTACCAAGCTGCTTCACCCATGAGTAATTAAGAAAGGTAATGAATCACACTCCCAGTGCAGAAAGAGCAAATGAAACACAGTGATTGATTTCTACAAGAAGTATCATGTGACAAACTAAAACAGTTCAGAGATTTCTTTAACAAGGAAATCGGCTAACTATGCTTAAAAAAAAAAAAAGAAAGTTAGCTGACTCTCCTGAAAATTAGCATAAATCATTAACCCTAAAGCAGCTGCTGTTTGAATTCTGCAGATTCTTTAAGTAACAGAATCTGTTACTTTTAATTTTCATTGTTTGTCACAAAATAATGTGGGCTGAGGATGTATGTATAGCCCTACATTCCCATCTTCCAGCCTTCTTGTTTTGTGCAGCCACATAAACATTAAAAATATACCTACAGTCCAGAATGTATGTAATGAAGCCAGATATGTAGGTCATAAAAAGACATAACCTCTCATTCTCACTCTATGACATTAAATAGGGTTAAACTTTTTCTTTGTTTTAGATCAGGCAAAAGTAACAATATATTTCATTTTTGTTAATAAGACAATAAGAAATATTTTTTATATAATTTTTATTGCATTCTTCAAGTTCAGACAGGAGTGTAGACACCCCCCTTTGTCTTCTACTAAATCAACAATTGAGTATTCTGTGTTATAGTTAAGGAATGTCAAAAACAGAGAGAGGAAAAAAAGAGAGTGATTGAATTTCTGACCAGAATGATAACTGGTTTATTATCTGTGATCAGTAATAAATGGAGAGGAAGTAGTGAGAAAGTGACTCTCTCTTTGGCATTTCTCTCCAAGTGTTTTTTTTTTTTAGGAGCGCATGTAATAATCGAAATAAACTAGTCACAAATGCAAAATCTGATATTTATTCTGTATTGTAGATTCTTATTTGGTCAAACAAAGAGGTTTCTACTGTATGTCTAGACATCCGCTCAAAGAACAGTTGTGCAGAAATGTTTTAGTTGCCTCGCCCTCAATGACAGTGAAAATGGGTTTCAATGACAGTGAAAATGGGTTCTTATAAAACACTGTTATCAAGTCACATAAGAGAAGTAATAAAGTGATTTGCAACTGAAGGAGATAAAAGCAAAATTTAATTTAAAAAAAATAAATTCTTCCTTAACGGATTTAGTTGGAAAGTAAAATTCTCCTGTACGAGGGGAACTGCTGGATTGGTTTTGAGGGTTTTCTGATGTGAAATGGTCTAGAGATTTTCACACAACAGTGCTTTAAACACTTCACCCCATTAGGGAATTTCTCCCCCTCTCCCCCCCATTTGATTCAATAAATACATATTTTGTAAGTGTGCATAATATCAATCCAATATATCCAAATCAGCAATATTATGTGTGTGGTCTTATACATTTTAAGGACCAGTTTCCTAACACATATTATATTTTGCAGACCCACTGCTCCTATTGGGCTTATAGGTTAGGTCTAGCACTAAAAGGGACGGAGAGAGAGACCCTGCTACACTGTCTATACATGTAGGTGTGCGTGTATGTGTGCAAAAATTATTTCCGTAGGAACCTTATCTTGTGACTAAGCTCCTTCTGTGACTGCACCTTTCCAAGACAAAGGGATATTACATTAGAATGATAGAAATTACATATTTGAACTGCTCTCTGCCTGATTTAAGAGTAAAACACATAATGGAAATTATGTGAATTTAAATATTGAGGTTAAGGTTACAAGCTCTATCTCCATTCCATCATCTTTTAAAGGCAAATATATTGAAAAGGCTCACAAACAGAAAAAAAAACCAACAAAAAAAAAAAACAGTTCACAGAGGCCTACGCGTCTACACTTTCCCCTGCTGAGACAGAAAAAGAGCACACAGAGGCTCCACTTTCAGCACAGAAAACAGGAAAAGTGCTCATTTGTTTTCTTCATCTCATGTACTGCTGGGGATTTGTGTTGCAACACGCCTCTCGAGGTGCTCTCACTGAAAAACAACAACCGAAAAAAATAAATAAAATGGTGCCCACGCAAATACAAAAGAAAGCCCTGTCTGCTCATGTCCAGTAAGATATGGAGACATGCTTTGCTCTTATGAGCTCTGAGGTTAATTCTTTAAAAAGAAAATTCATTTAATTACCAAATTCATTTAATTTCTTCCAAGAAAGAAATCTGATTGAATCAACAAAAAGGTGAGCTCTGTACTTAGTGCTTCAAACACTAAGTACAGAGTGCTGGATTTCTCTGAGAATAACAAAGAAACAAAGCAAGCAAGTCAAAATAAACAATACAAACTGTAAAATAGCGGGGAATGAAAACTGAGTAAAATCATGTAAGTATCTCGGAGGTAACAGGAAACAAAAAAGCAGAATCAAATATCCAACTCATAAAGCCTGTGGGGACTGCCTACTTACAGCGGTTTAGAATTACAGAATTAGAGATTACAGACATGGATGGTATAAATTCTTGCTGATAAACCTCTAAAGGAACTTGAACAAATGACAATGTAATGTTTCTTCAGTCTAGTTCAGAGTTGGCTTGCAACTATAATTGAACAACACACTTTTTTAATAGTTTAGATCATTTATTTGAAAGCTTCATTAGAACTGAAAAGGTTTTCAAAAGGAATAACAAGTTGGTATGCAGGGACAGCTGTAAGTATATATTTTTAAAGCTTTTAGACATGTCAGTTGTTGAAGAAAAGCTGAAAGATGCCACATACTAATTAAAATGTGTGCAGTACAGTCACAAAAACTTCAAATTGCGCTGAAATTATTAACAGAAATGTACTTAGAAAACATTGTTTATAATAAGGAGGCTGCAGAGAGATGCCGTTGGTAGCACTGCTGCCTTGTCACAAGAAGATTCTGGGTTAAAATCCCAGCCTTCAGTCTTTCGTGTATTCTGGGTTCTTCCTAGAGTCCTTAAATATGACCCCGCCTCTAGTCCAATAATAGGAACCTCTTCTCTTGTCACAGTTGTTAAAGTTCATTGGTTTGCTGGCCTTGATCACACCTTTCTTGTAAAATCCTCAGATTTCCTACAGTGTTGAGGTTGTGGTCCTTTTAGAAACTTAATGTTAGCTAGTTGTAGCCCTTCCAAAACCAATTTCAATTTATTTTGGAGCACCCAATTGTGTCCAATTTTCAACTGTCTGACACAAACTGTCACCATGAAATGAAAGGAAATTGGTTTGGACATTGGTTCATTGAAATCTTGAACCTGTCATGAACTGGAAGCTGCTAAAACACCAGCATCGTCATCCACAGAGAACTGCCTGAGAGAGGACAGACTAAGAAAGAAGCTAAATCGTTTATGCAGTGGGTGACACTGACAAGTCAAATGCCACCTGGCGAAATGTTTAGATCAGGAAACAAATTGAGCTATGAAGCCACAAAGGTAGAGACATGCTTGGAACAGACAAGGCAATGCTTCAGACTTTATAAAAAACATAACAGTTATCAAGCATGATGATGGTTTTACTGTCAGTAGTGCACTATATAGGTTATAAACAATGTACAATAAACACAAACATTTATTAAATAATTATTGCAGTGGCATGTTTTCAATTCCAATCGAAAAGGGCTCAAATAATTTTTAAAGTGCCAAATTCAAGTCTATTATGAGTTTAAGTAAATTTCAGACCACAACTGTGCGCAGTCATACACACAGCCACTTTTACTGTATTTGCAGTCCTACTGTGAGGATACACAGTTACATGTGGACCACTTCGTTCTCTGAGTGCTTTGTAGCTGTGGAAGCAACACAGAGAGAGACTTTTGAATGTGAATCTTATTATTCTCCTGCTGTTTATTTGCAGGACCAGGAGAAGCTGAAGAATGCCATTATTGCAAAGGTAAGTGCAAGAATGAAAACTATAAACAGAAAGAAATGCACATATTTTATTTTCTTCTCTGTCTTTAGTACAACCGAGAAATAGTACCAATCCAAAGGCAGAAAGGTGGACTGAATGTGTTCTTGACTGAGGTGCAGATATCATGAAGCAAACCATGAAATAAAAACTATGGTCAGAATTTGAAAAATCACAATTTGACAGTTATTTCTCATAAAGAAATTAGATAAATTCAATATAAATCTGAAACTCATAAATGACCACATGGCAAAACTGTCATGTTTGCATAGCCATTGGGTCATGGAAAGATGGATGGACAAACGGTTATATGGATTGATATAAAAATGAAACAGTTTTTTTCTGAAAATTATACTGTACATTATTTATTTATAAAACTATAATAAAATATTTTTGAAAAATTAACAAATATTTAAAATATCTCTATGATTTTGATGGTTCTACATGATCTGTTTTATTTTCAAACTACATTGATATTTAAACATGTTAGTGATTCCTTACTGAGAAGAAGAAACTGAAAACATTAAGGTATAAAGATCACTAGTGGTCACAAATTCACAGCAAATGCAACTGGATGCATCAGAGTACAACTTAGAGTAATTTTGCAGCTTATTGAATTTAATATTAAAGAGTTGGATGCAATGTAAATGTCATTTTGTACTTCTGCACAGGATCAAACGTAAAAGACCTGAAGTCCTCAGATGTTGTTTATGGTCAGTGAAAACACAGAGAACAAAGAACTACTTAATGCATTTTACTGTCTCTAGCCTTAAATCTCAAAGTACCAAAGCCACTCAAGCCACTACATAAATCATATTGGCTTATTGAATTTAAAATATATGAAATATCACGGATGATAGATAGTTGGTATTTAGGCAAGATGGCACATGGCCATTCTTGTCTGTGTGTGTGTCTGCGTGTGTGTGCATGAACTACAGAAACAAAGCAAAAAAAGTGAGAAAGAGATTGAAAGACACTCACTCTATCACTCGCTCAAACACGCAGACACAAACATGTTATTGTACTCTACAGCATGTTCGGACTTTATAGGAATCCGCCTCTAACCGTGATTTTTATTTTTTTTTTTTAACAGTAGACGATCCTATTCCTTGTTGATGCAGCAGATGGATTACCTCCCAGCAGTCATTTATCAACTGCCATCCCAAAACTTGCCTTTGCCCTCTTTGCGCCAGTGAAAAATTGGTTCCAGACCCTCTTTTTCCACCAGAAAATAAAAATCATTTAGTGTGTCGTCAAATGGGTCTCAATGCGTCGTCCACTGGAGCAATTGAGCAGAAAAAGGTTTTATTTCATTGTCTGTTTCAAGGCACAAAGTGAGGAGTTGTGGATGCCAAAAGGCAGGAAGAAAACAGAAACTTGCTGTGATCATTAGTGTAAAGTGAACATAATAGAAAAACTTCTTTAGTTTCCTTTAATCCCATCAACTGGAGTTGTAGATGCTTCAAACACAATTTATCACACAGCAAAATGGTTACAAGAGTTCAAAAAATGTCTTCAGATAAAATACCAAGTCCTGAAGCCACTCTTAAAGTTAATGATTCAAAGAATTTCCTTAACTTAAAAAAAATCTATATAAAAAAATACAATGTTCTTCCTGCGCGTACAAGGCTTCTCACCAGGTACTTTGACTTTCTGCCACAGTTCAAAAACATGTCTGCAAGGCTTATTAGTCTCTCTAAATTGTCCTTAGGATCTGTCTTTCAAACCTGACTTCTGGTTTGAGTTTGACTTTATTGAACATAGAATAATAAGACAATAAAAGTTATATACAAACAAAATAAATGTAAAACAAAAGATAAACTATAGTAAAGTAATATTTACATATTTATAGAAGTGGGTAGAAGTATGAACTTATTTTTACACCTACCCCTCTTACATCTATAGCATCATCCAGTACGTTTTCATTCATGTAAACTTGGTTTTCACAGTCTTAGTATTTTCTATATCCATATATATAACTAGTAGAGTGCATTCACAGTTGAATGCTCGTTTAAGCATGCATAATTTTTAACATGTTTGAAAGACAGCATACATAATGCACATCAGGTCTGAGTAAGTTAAAAAAATCCACAGCTGATGGCATGATATGGGAGCCTACCTTCTATCAGACTGCCCTTGGGCAGCTGTGGCTACAATCCAATAGCTTGCCATCATCAGAGTGTGAATATGTGCATGAATGGGAATGGCTGATTTCATTGTAAAGCGTCTTTGAGGGTCCTGAAAAGTGCTGTATATGCCTGAAGTCATTTCATTCATCCTCCAATTAATAAGCTTCTCACATCTACCTCTGTAGCTCACAGAGACAGCTAAGTCTTTGTCTGAAGGATGCACTGAGGTGAGGGCTGAAGGTCTGGCAGTGGAAAATCCAGGTGGATGATTGGGATTGCGAAAGGAGCGTGAGAGAGACAAATGCAGCAGTTCTCAATCCACTTCCTATTGACTCTCATTGCAGAGAGAATATTATCAGCAATGCAGACCTTAGGGAATATAAGCCTGGGCTTCTCCCCGAACTTCAAGAGGAACCGTTCTCTGGTCCTCTATAGTAATCAGCTTGAAAATCCAGTTAACTGAGGACATTAAAGCAAGAACATGATGATATGTGCTATAATAATTAGATAGTGTATGAACTCCAAATGTTCTGATTGAAAATGAAGGGGATAATTAGAAGCTCTGAAGTGATAAACTTTAAGGGAAGCAAGATAAGAAGAGAGTACTAATCCCTTAAAATTTAATGGAAGACATAAACCTGGCTTTACACTTTATAAAGAGCATGTATAAACATTGTGGTAATTCTAGATAAATAGATGTGTGCATGTGCGCCTCTATCTAAAAAGTACTCATCTGAGGCAGAATCTATGCTTCAAGACAGAAATATAAATATCAGATCACATCGACTTGTATACGTTGAAAGCAAGATAAATGATCTTTGACCTGTGCTCCACTTGTTATAGTGAAATATTTTTCCGCCCTCAGTTAACTATAAAAAAAAATAAAATGAAACTGACAATAAAGATCGACATAAAAATTCAAAAAGACTCTTCACATATAACTTTACTAGAATTAAAATCCTTACATATGCTTGGGAAAATATAAAATAACTACTGGGGGATGTACTATATACTATATATGTAGTAGTGGTTGAATTTGAAGTGACAATGTAAAAATTGCATGCTAAAAAAACTGAACATTATTTTTAGGTTTCCAAGTACACCGCTAGCCAAAATAAATTGAAGGAAGAACAACAGCAGCAGGCTTTTCACAGAGTGTTGTATTCAACCAAATTCATGAAAAGATGCGTTACAAAAGGTGCAAAACCACAGAAATAACCATCATTGTAAGAGAGACATGAGACAAAGCCTGATCAAGAGTTTGGTGGAGATTCAAAAGTGTGACTGGGGTAAAAACTTTAAGAGTCACTGCAAAAAATGCACAATCAGAGATGGTATGGAGACGTCCTCGTCTGCTAGTCAATTCTAAAATCAATGTAGTCACCTACCATGAAATGTTAAAGCAGATGAAAGATTATTCAGAGGAAGATATGAGAAAGCAGATCCGACAAAATGTGCTTCCTTCATATCTCAGCAGCCCCACAAGCTGACTGGCTCCATCCCACATTCATGTAGTAAGTTATACAAAATGAGACCTGGTCACCAAATACTGAATGTATTTACTGTATAACAAAGGGTACCCTTTACTTTTCAGTGGGCCACAATAGAACAATTCTCCATTAAAAGTCTTGATTTTGTTGTTTTTATATAATACCAAAATTTTGGAAGAAATTTTATTTTATATTGTCACTACCTAAAAGCCAAATAATTTAATTTGCCACAGATAAATGACTGATATCACTATGTGCTTAATGAATATCTATATCTGAGTTTCAATTTTCAATGAAATTACTGAAATAAATTAGCTAGTCTTCTCTATTAAGATGCATAAGAGACAAAGTCCTAGTTCTTCATCAGTTGTGCTTTTTGTAGATTTTTAAACAAGCTTTAAAACAACAACATGGCATAAATGTTAGCAAAGGCTGGATTGCCTTTTCGACAGCATTTTTATTCACACTTCTGGAACAGAAAATAGCACAGAAACAATCAATGAAGCATATAATTTATATGTTAATGTCATCACAATAAATGTGTTGACAAAGATAAGTTCTCATGTACTTAAAAAAAAACATGTTGACTTTAGCTATGGTTCATTCATTTGAGTGAAGCTGTCAACTAAAAGCTATATATTGCAGTCACATTTTAACTACAAATAGAAATTCCTTTTCCTAAGCACACTATTTTTTTTTTTGTGAAATTAGTTCAGTGACACACATTAATACTTACTGAAATGTCAGTCACACACTGCATTAGAGAAAGAAAGATGTTTGCTTAATTGTTACAGCTGCGTATGAAATAAATCTTCTTTTAAGCAATACACGTCCCGATAATCTCAAAAGATGGCCCTGCTTGCCAATGAGCAAAGCTGCATTTGTAGAGTGAGAGGGAGCTTTGATAAAAGTTTTTCTATTACCTTGGCTATTCAAGCAAATCCAGTGTATGAACTGTGCATGTTTCATTGATTTCTGGGAGCCTTTTCAGACATTTAAAAATCATCTCCTTGAAAACAACAATATAGTTCGCTATATTGTTGCCTGTAAACCAGAGAGGTTTTCCATAGAAAGTAGGATTTATTCAAAATAGAAAAATGAGGCAAATATCTGTGCTTCCCACTGCTGAATTTAATATGCAACAAAAAAGCTGAAGTGGTATTACAGCTGGTGTTTCTTAAATTAAAGATGTAGTGATGCAGTTATGTTGTGGGGTTGTGATCAGATTAACCCATTTAAACCCACTGCTCACAATAGTGACCAAGAAATTAATTTCACTTTCAAGGACTCCAAAAAGGTTACCGATTAAATTTTCAGTTAATGTTCAGAAAATATTGAACGTTTAGAGTGTTTAGATAATACTGACGCAGTAACACATGTTTAGAGTAAATTATCACATGACCAGAGCTGTTTATATCTTGGCAGCACCGTGGCGAGAGGAAGACTGCCACAAACCTCCCAAAGAAGAGGCTAGCAATGTATGTTTAAATAAACATACGACAAAGATTTTTGGTGTACATCATCTTCAAAGTGTCTAGTTATGATATACACCTTTACATTCACAAAACGTGCTATGGTGTGTGAGAGCAGGATGTGTAAACATGTTGACAGTCACAATAGTGACCAGTGGGACAATGCATTTTACCTAGGTACGCTTATTTAAATACATACCATATTCTTCCAATTCCAAACTTCTTCCTTTTTAAGATTAATTTTGAGTGTGGCGTTTGTTAGACTTAGTGATGGCCAGACAAAGTATACAACAATGTAGTTATGAGAGAGATGGAATCCTTACTGATTCTGGTAGTGGTGGCTTAGACAGGAATAATCCATGCCCGATTTTGAATGCTATGATCAGTTCATGGGAAAAGAGGAAGATCTCCCACTTCACCAGTCATGTGGCACTCTGTTACCACCTGCAAAGTTTATGATGAAGGGAAAACTCTCTCTTTGATGTGCCCTTTAAAACTAAAGAGGTTCCAAATGAGGTTCTGACACAAGATGAGAAGCCGCTGGTCCACTAGAAAGACAACAATATTTTCACAGTAGAAACAAAGATAAGAAAGAACTACACAGAGACTGATGTCAAATAGATCAATGAGCACATGAGAGGTGTAGACCTTCATGACCTAAAGCCCTCAAGGTACAGAATCATGATCAGGTCCAAGAAGTGGTGGTGGCCCATCTCAAACGTGCACCTGTAAATAGGATGACTGAAGCTTAGGAGGTAGGAGTTTATCTTGTAACTGGTGGGTTACAAGATAAACTGCTGGAACCCCCACTTTGTCTGTCAGTCATTGTGGTCTTGATTAAGAGGACAATTCACCCTTCATGCCTGCCGGTGGTAGTCAGAAGATCCAGTAGTGCCAGTGTATGACTGCCTTACTGCTGTCAAACTGTGCCAGGGAAGCTGTAACTACAATATAGTAGCTTACTGCTATCAAAATTGAAGAATACCAAAGTCACCAAAAGGTGAGAAGGAGCAATACAACTGGGCTTTGAATTCCAGGGGTTGGGGTCCAGTATCCTGCAACTTTCAAGGGTGTTCCTGCTCCAACACACCTGAATCAAATGGATGACCTCCTCAGTATACAGTCCAGTTCTCCAAAGTTCTGCTAATCATCTGGTTCATGTGTATTGAAGCAGAGACGGATGGAAAAGATGCCTGACACCGGCCCTCAGTCCCGGAGTTGAAGGCCCCTGGACTAAGTTTATTACTGTATGACAGTGAGACTGACAGATGTTCATGATTTTCAGTAATATACATGAAGGCCTTCACTATAGATGTTATCATTATGATCTATGTTAATGGGATAACATAACACTACAACTGACTGAAGTTCAATATAATTATACATAAACACTCAAGCAATGAAATTTACGTTGGTTTAGAATATACAGATAGTCAAATTTGCACTTTACAGAGCAAATGTTGCACTAAAGTAATGCTGTGGCAAGGTATATTCAAATAAAGAAACAATGTTCAACTTTTATGATATTTTCTATTTGGAAAAAGCACTTTCAGCTCATCTTAGTAAGAACACCATATTATCCCACCAGTCACAATTGTGACCAATCATAAAACAGTTTTTCATATATTTTTCCACAATTTTTAAAACTATTTCCCCTTGATTAGTTCAAAGGGCTATCAACGACATCTGATTTTAATATTTTCATGTCTGGGAAAAATTTGGGTTTAAATGGGTTAAAGAATCTTGGTCTGACTGTGCAAAGGAAGTCAAAATCAATACAAAACTCATTAGTCTACTCACACAGTAATCATGTGTACCAGGAGATGTGCAAGTCTGGGCAGACAAAGCAAAAGATAAAAGATTTGTCATGTAACAGTGGATGGAAATAAGAATGAAAGAAACACAAACAATAGATTTGCACAGGTGCACAATATCACAGAGACTGTATTTCTAAAGACAAGAACAGTAAAATTGTAAAAAATTAGCTTTTAGATTGCAAATAAATAAGAAAACGTGACGAACCAACACGTGACCTCACACACAATCCAGCCATCTCTTCCATATTGTCTTACTTTTTTTCTGGACCGGGAAAGCTGGTTCTCATTTCTCAAAGTATATAGGAAGAAATAATCTGCACATTTTGCATTACATAGAAATAAAAAGTGTGAATCAGAGAAATCTAGAAATAAATTAATTATAATGTTAACAGACTGTACTTTGAGTTAAGTGGAAATTACAATTAGGCTTAGATGAAAAGAGATATTAAGAAGCATAATTTCAGGAATTTCAGAAAAAAAAAAACCCTTCAGCCTCTAAAATAGGAAATATTTTTAGCAAGCTTTGGCTAAGCTCAGAATATCTCAGGAGGATGGCTGTGGTTCATGGACTGTCTGTGTGATTAATTACAGACCAGTTGAAGAACATTTAATAGCCCTACCACAAGATCATAAGCAGTAAGGAGATTTAAACAGTCTGCACTGTACATCTCTTTGTTTATAACTGTGCACAGGAGGCCAGGGATTTCTGAAGCAAATCTTTTATCTTTTGGATTGATCAGTGGCTATTTATTTTCCATTATGGAGTTATGCCAAAATCTAGAAGGAAACCTGGTTCTCTAAAGCGCTGTGTAAGGCCAGGTATTTGGACTGCATATATTTTCAGTAGGAGATCTAGGATATATACATTCACACACAGGTCAGTGTAAAATATTGCATCAAGTTACTAAAATAGAGATGGGCTGGCCCTGAATCAACTAAAGGAATGAAATTTGGGACATTGTTTTAATGTATGCCGCTCTGCAAAAAACTTGAGTTTAATTTAGTTCTCTAGATTGTGTTGATGCAAAATGGTTTGGGAGGTTGTAAGAGAAAGGACTTCATAGTAGTGTTAAATACTTAAGTCTTTTAAACACATATGTTTGAGAAAATATACAAATATGCAAATGCTCATGCCTTTTAGCCCGCTAATAATCCTATGTTGTGCTGCAGTCTATTTAAAATCTGAAAGTAATCTCTAGTGTTTGTCATTTTTAATTCACTCATTTAGAAAATTCTGTGAAGGTGGCCACTGACTGAAGCTCTTAGTTTCATAAATTAGATGTGAAACCTATCTTGTCATCATTTTTGCACCCAGGTGCATTCCAGAGTTTTACTAAATGAGGGACACTGTCAATCATACAGCCAAATCTACAATAGACGGACATAACTGAACAAAATACAAAATCAATGTGTTCCTGTCAGAGAGTCAGGAAACATATTTCCTAGAAATATGATTTTCTAGACTCTTAAGGTTTTCATGAGCATTAACATCAAATCACATCCTATCTTGATCTATATTTTCAGTTTAGCCACTAAAATATGAGTAGATTTCCCTTTAAATGTAAAATATATTATCATCATTTTTGACACTTTTGGTAGCAACCAGACTGGAGACATTTTTATTATTTAACAGAGTAATATAAAGCAACAACATCAATAACAGATTCTTTTATCAGTTATTTTATCATTCCTTTCTACATTTTCACGAGTTGCATTCCCTGCTCTGTGATCCTCCTCCAATGATATATGTTCTTCAGAGAACAAAGATCAAGGTTGCTGTATTGATTGTTTTTGTTTGGGGGTTTTTTTTGCCATGAAAAAATATGTTGCTTTTGTTGCTAGCTTCCTAACTGAATCAGCTCCAGCAAACATTTGTGAGTTCACGCACGCCCTCAGTGACAGATAACTATGACCACATAATGTGATACTTGATAATTTGTTATTGTGGCTCTATTGATTTGTGTGTAACATGGTGAAACAAGTCTTATTCAGAAGCATTTCCACAGCCTTCAACCTCATACTTCTCTTCTCATTTAAACAAAATGAGATGCTTTGTATGTTGTCTAAGATACTGAATAGACTGAATATGTGTTTGTGGTCTGGAGCAACACGGAGAAATGAGAGAGAAACATGACAACGGATTCACTGTATCAGCCATACTGTTGAAAAAAGAAAAGAAAAAAATAAAACACCCTGCTGATAAACAAAGCAGTACATTATTCAATCAGTAGGAAATTCTACAAAAGTCATTCTCACCAGGGGCTGATTCTAAGTCGAGTTGGTATGTTGCCAGCTCAACTTGGAAAAATGGCTTTCTGCTGCCTGAATCACTACAATAACCTAGACTAATTAAGTAAGCAGCCTCAGAGAGGTTTGGATGTCTAAATGTTTCCCTTGACCACTACAGTACTGTCTGCAAGCTGTGGTTTGAATAATGACAAACATTTGCAAGCTGTAAACACAATTTGCATACATTTAGTTGCACTTTTCAGACAGGAAGCTTGACTATGCTGTTGTACATTTTTCTTACCTTTTTAAAAACCTAAGCCATATGATATAATTGGAAAATGTGTTCTACCTTTGAGCTATTGAATCATCTTCATTTTTCTGTCATTTATGTAACAATAAAGGCAACCTGGGTAATTGCATTTCAACTCAAAGGAAATCTTTCTACTACTTAAGCTATTATGCTTTTAAAGAATAATGTCATCTTATCACCAAACTGGGATTTCAGTAAAATTAAACTTTCAACTGGTTTTTGCAAATGTTTGTAAAACTTTCAAAGTTTTCTGTGTCTTATTAACAAAGAAGCCTTTCATCATCATTATTGTTGGCTGTTTTATTGTAATGAAAATAAGAGTCAAACACTCCACTCAACTGCGTCTCACCCACAGAGGAAAAACATAAGCTCTGCAGTTTGACAGTAAATAAAGCAAATTAGAGCTTCCTTTGAATTAGAATTGTGAAGGGTTTTAACTAGATAATGAGAGCCTCTTAACACTTAAGCAGTAAAGCAAGTAATTGCTTTTTCATGGACTCATATTTTGAATTTCCATCATGTGGTGAGACTAACAAAATCCAATCTCACGGATAGCAATTAAACTCTTCAGTGAACTTCTGACATGGTTCAGTTCCAGCGTAATCGCATAACTTACTGTGATCCATACTTAATTTCCCTTCAGGATGTCAGGAATGTCTTCAGTGTGTAGAATAGCCTCTGTTCTGTTAAAGGCATGTCCTGCTGTCATGTTCGGTGTCGGCAGTTATGAAGATGACTCATTTGCAGTGACGTGCAAGTACACTAAGAAAATATATTTGCAATTTGGTTGCCTTCTTCCCCTCTCAGGAAAATGATATCAGAAAGTACAATACTGGCAAACCAAAGGGAAATAATTCCATGTTTGTTTTCTTAGAAGTGTGTTATTTGCAATTTCAGGATTATGAAAATCTGTTGATTCACAGATTTAACAAATGTAATAAATATTGTTGCATTCCCAGCACTTTCTTTTCTGTAACTATTCTCGTAAATACATTTTGTCTCAACAAAATTAATCTTCTGTTTCAGATTGATTTCAACATTTCCAGCAACTAAATTTGTATAGAATTGAAATCAAGTGCTTCAAGTAAGTTTGAATTCTCGATGCCACTGAAACTCTTTGTTCTTCAATGAATCTCCATATACTCTCTGTAAAGGAAGCATGCATGTTAATGTTGTGAAATGCATTTTGAGAAGCCTTAAAAGATTAAATTCCAAAATAATAATTAGTCTTTGCATAATTTTCAGTTGATTGCAGTGCTTAAAAATTTTGTGCATTCTGTTATATATATATATAAAACAAGCTGGAATTGATCATTGACATATAATTTATCGCATTGGGTAAAATATAGCAATTATCCTCTCATCATGATAACATTTATTATTGCAAATCTCCAGAATCTGGCTCCATGACTGGGGTCGTTTCCTGTTTCTGTTTTAGTTACCCTTCCTCAATGTAGGATGCCGTAAAGCATCAACTGATGATGCATTAATGTTTCAAAATATGACTGAATGCATTTATTGTGTGCTGTGCACAATTGCATAGCTAGACCCAACTGTTCATGTGAAGACCAACTTTTGAAAATACATTTACAAAAATGTTCAAGGTATGTCTTCATGCAGATAGATTTAAAGCCAAAAATAAAGTATTGAATTATTATTATGGTTCAAAGTGCTTTACAGAACTCCCCACAAAAGAAGAAAATTGTGAACGATATGCATAGAAAACATTGCATAAAAGTAACGTGTGTTAAAATACAGATTAAAAAGGCAAAACATAGATGGATGGTTCAAACAGTTAATTAGTCAGATTAATGATCAAAAACTGCAGTAAACAAAAATAATTTCAGTCCTCATTTACAGTAGCGATAGCCAACAGTTTTTGCCCATCTCATGTTTTTGGGGCATTTGTTCAAGAGCTGAGGAGCATAGAAAATAAATGCTGCCTCACCTAGTTTAGCTCTGGCGTTGGGAACACTGAGTAAGCAGGTCTCTGAAAACCTGAGAAAATCTGAAAAGCGAGAGCTTTTGTGCTTTACCACAAATAGCAAAATTTAACAATCTACTCTTTGAAAAACAGAGAGCTAGTTCAGTGGAAGAGAACAAAGAACTGGTGTGTTTTATGACCCATTTTCATAATGTTAGTTAGTACTTTAGCATTTTGGATGAACTGCAGCTGCCTGTTTGATTTTTGAAAAAGTCCACTAAATAAACCTTTGGAGTAATCTAACCTACTAAAAATAAAGCATGCACCAGTTTTTCTTCTTGATGTCTGTAATTGCTTATCATCTAGATTTGTTTTTTTGTTTTTTTCCCACACATACACAAACCCGCGTTATTCCACCAAATATGGATTTCTGAACTATCCCTGAGTCAAAACATTAGTATTGCTGTTTCTAAATGAATATGAACTTGTTTTCTTTGCATTATTTGAGGTCTGAAAGCACTGCATCTTTTTCATTATTTTGACTATTTCTCATTTTGTGCAAATAAATATAAAATTTTTGCTTGGAGTTTTGGAGACATGCTGTGAATAGTTCATAGACTAAAAGAAATGTAATGTAAAAATCAGATAAACTGATCATTTTTAGTGATCCCTTAATTTCCTAAACTTGGCCAAGGTGGCTTCAACTATACCTCAAATGAAAGACTGCAATCTTCAGAAACTGGTATAAAAGATTTCAGGATTTCTTGACATTGCAGAATTTTTAGGACACTCACTGTGAGTAAAAAAAAAAAAAAAGTGTTTTATATTTGTATACCATTTATGTCTATGCAATATGCTTATATATAGTTCATTCAGAGCTTCAGCTTGTAACATACTGTGATATATCTCGGTGTTAATAGGTGTGACAAAGTATTTTAAATCCATACCCAGAGGTAGAGAGGGCCATGTTCATCTAATCTTTCTGCCTTTCAGAGATAAAGGGCTTGCATTCAGCCTTATAACACCAGAACTGAGTCAAGCACAGGAGGGATCCAAGCAATGCTTTTGATTTCCTGCAGTCTCCATTTTTAATACAAGTCTGAGTCACAGTGCGATGGCTACCATATGCCTGCTTGTCCAACAGCAAGAGCAGATTTCACTGCTAAACTGGTTGCTGCTAACAAGCTGCTGCTCCTCTCACACCGCTCCTTGTGTGGTTGTGGTTGTGTGTCTATGTGGATTTAAATTTCTCTTACTGTGTGCGTGACCCTGACTGACTTGTTTCCAATATAAAATGAAATCCATTGCAGGGGATTTTTTTCCCCCTCGCAGCGAACCATTTTCTTTTATTACTTCACCTGCACTTCCTTGAGCCACGGGGTGTGCTCCCATGCTGCAACTCGCTGAGAAGTATCGGCAGCATCTATCTTGTGGACAGAAGTGCTGAGTGGCTTTTATTTCTCAGCAGACCACATAAAAACCATAGCAATTAAAAGCTATTGGGTCATTCGACTTTGTCTTCTGAGGAGGAAAAACAGTGGAGTAGCATGAGAAGGAAGAAGAGAAACACATGATGCTGAAAGGAAAAAAAATTAAGCCTGAACTGATGAGGCTTAACAGCAAAAAGACCTTTTTGTTAGGCATTTTAGATGAAGACTGAGGAATTACAGTCAGAAAAAGTCTCAGTTTTAAGATGATATGTTCGCAAAGAGCTCTAACCTAGAGACCATTTAAAGTACATAGATCAGGGGCCACTAAAGTCTCAAGTTTTAACTTCTCATCTGATTTTGGCAGAATATTTATGAGTATGTCTTTTGTGCAAATCACTAATCCATCTATTCGTATGAGAGAGATCATCATGACAATTTTATGTGATCTTTATTTCAGAGCATCTCTTGAAATTCTACATTCCATTGAGAGGAACTTGCTTAAAAGATGAAAGACTCAAGTACAGAAATATGTGTCCATTGTTGTAACTGGCCATGGTCTTTGTACAGGATTCGATAACAGCAAATCAGAGGTGTTAATATGAAGGAAGTTCTCATTAATTAAAATTGATGTTGCTCATTCTCCAGCTGCATTTTATAAATGCAACTGGAGAAATTATCTTTAATAGGAAACTATAAAACAGTTGCAGGTCAGTATATGGATTTTTGAAGTCAGAGGATTGCTATCGATCTCTTAATAAAATTATTGGTTGTTCACTGTTCAACTCATGAACCCAGATGAAAATAGACACTTAACTGTTGCCAGCAAAAATTTCCTGTCCATATGCTCCTCACTAAATATTTCTTGAATTATTAAAAAAGGGAAATAAATTCCAAAACAAATACATTAAGTTATTATTCAATTATACACAAAATGTTCAAAAAAGAAAAAAAAAAGATCATACTTAATTTTTCCCAATCAGAATTTCCCTACTTTACATATAAGATTAAAATGAAGAACGCAAAAGAAACAAAATCTGTAAGGGGGCAAATATTTCATAACATATAGTGAGTAAGACAGGTCAGAAAGAACTAGGGGATAACAAGAACGTTACCTGTTATTATGTGCCTCACTGGAAAGCAGCCTGGCCAAAAGAGGAAAAAGAAGGTGATAGCTAAGAATAATAAAGCTCCTCACAATGCATGAAGGGTTTCACCTTCCAACTTGTGACTGTAGTCAAAATCTCAAAGTAAAAATGGAAAATATCGAGAAGGGAGATTGGGAATAAGTTGACTATTATTCAAGGAGGGGTCTTCCAAATTAAAGCAGAAATGATAAATAGTCAGAAGTAAGATGTTATAAATGAAGCTGACATTGTGTAACCAAAGAAAAGTCGGATGAAAATTAACAGAGAGATGCAAGAGAAATGTCACAGGGATCACTGATTCAGTAGGATAAAACAAATCGGCCCCATCAAGACATGCTTCTCTACCGTTTGAATTATAACAATTGAGTATCAGTATTTCAAAATGTGGATATTTTGAAAATAATAAATTAATAAATGGATAAATAAACTTTCTCAGCAAAGTATATTTAGACAAGTGAGAGTTTAACAGAAAATGAGTCCAAGAAAGCTTACAGTTAGATCAAGATTTTATTCACACTTCATTTAGATGTAAGCCAAAACAAAGTTCAGCTTTTCAACAGTTTTATGTAGTCAAGTGTCTATAATTACTTTAAATCAAGAAGAATGCATCAAATATCCTGAAAAATCCTTGACTGTGTCTGCATTGTGTATCTACATTGTGTGCTTCTCAGTGCGCTAACAAAATTTACTTCCATTTCCCTTTATGGTGATGGTGTTGGATTTTTTCTGTCCTTCAACAAACTTTCCTCACATACCTTAGCCGTTGTCACCTTTGCCTCTCCAGATTTTCTGTCTCTTTTGGTCTTTCAAAGTCTACTTGTCTTTGTGTCACTTTCTCTCCGCTGACAAGACAGATTCAGTGTATTCAAATGGAAGATAAGGACAGCATATTGCATTATTCAAACCCCTCAACGACAGGTGAAGCAAGGAACAATGACAGGCAAATACTTATTAAAGCAGGTCATTTCCTGTGCCAAGAAGTCCAACGAACACCACAGAAAAAAAACCGCAGCATCTCTGAAAGGCGATAATATAAATAAAACGCATGCAGCAAAGTTTGGCCCTTACAGGATAGAAGCAGTTTAGATACAATTAGATTAGTATGTTAAATGAAGAAGACTGACATGACAGTTTTCCATGCACACAACATGGCACTGTGATCGAAAAGCCAAAGAGGTCAGTTAGGAGTCAGTTACTGAGCCTACAGTGAACCTTAGCAGAAATTTCTCCTTCCACACGTTCTCCTGGAAAATCTAGCAAATGAAACCAATATCCTGTACGGTTCAAAGCAGAACACAACCAACTGTCAGACAGCCCTCAGGTCCAAACACCGAGATTCACATTTGGTACAGGTGTAGGAAATGTAACTATGTTCCATGTCTAATTTTGACTCACTTTATTTATTTTTTTTAAGATTATTGAGTTTTTCTAAGTTTGCAGCTCTGGAGGTTTAAAATCTGTTAAGTAGCTACATAACTCCATATCCTAAAAGGGAATAGCCGTATAGATTATCATCAATAAACAAAGATCACAAAGACCAATTCCAGATATGCTTTAAACTCTCTTTACTAAAGATGCAAGTTCATCATTTACAATGGGTTTTTCAAACGGCTTATCTATTCTCATCCTTACTTTGCACACTTTTTCCACCGAATGTATTTATATCTTTGTGCATTATGCATAAGCTTAATTTATTATTAATACCTATATTGACTCATGAAATCACAGTCATTTTGCTATTGGAAATATTGAAAAAAAGCAGCTTATTAATTATGGCACTCTTTCTGACCTTTTGATGTAGTGATCTGTTTAGACCATAGGGAGGAAATTCATGTGATTTCATCCAATGGGAACAAACAGCTTGCCAATAGCCTTTGGCTATCTTGTTGTGCGAGTAAGCACACTGTTTCCCATGGCCAGATCGATGCCACTCGATTAAGGCTGCCTGGGTTCCCCCCTACAAAAGCATAAGCTGTTTTCCCTCTTTTCTGCTTTTCCAATTCATATTCAACAAAACATTACACGTAAATACACATTTGAATGGAGTTGAAGTCATGCCGCTACATGAAAAGATAGATTGTGTTCACAGACAGACAGAAAGCATCCGCCTTATGGTATTTAGCACAAACGTCAGATAGTGCAGAGTCCCACTTAAAAATCGATGGGCATTTGCAACAATCAATACCTGGGTTCCTATGAGAAGCAATTAGAAAGGCAAACCATGTAGTGCGTTCTGCCTCATCTTCTCTATTGTGGGGTCAAAACACCACTTAACACTGCTAGAAAATCTGTTTGAGGAAAAACATCAAACAACATAAGTTATTGTTGAATATAAAAACCAAAGGAGTCAAAAGACAGCTAATGTCTAGAATGAGCTCTGGCTTTCAAGGATTTTTTTTTTTTTCTAAACAGCAACTCATAGAAATTTGCATAGTTTCTCCTAATCAGTTAATATAATTTTTTCACTCTGTATTTTTATGTCAACAGCAAGAACAAATTAAGATAAATGTTGGCTTTTACCCTCTTACGTATTGGTCCCAGTTACTGTTATACTGTTAATTACAAAATTAATCATTAAGTCATTTGATCTTGACAGTTTTCAGAGTTTTTTTCATGCTAAAAAAAGTCTACAGTAAAATTGGGCTTTCAAGTAGCTGTCTGCTGTGAGCACCATCATCTTTTTGATGATTTTCCATATAATTTGATAGGATTTTTTTTTTTTTTTATGTGGAAAAAGTACTTAATTTTTTCAATAAATACCCCTCTGATAGGGCCCATTTTTATCACTGATTGTAGATTTCAGACACCATCTCATATGCTAGTCACCTTGGTAACCAAAATATGCTCTGGTTTATTGTGAACTGTGCAACGATGGGAATTATGGTGTTTAAATTCATGGTATTACTAATGGCGTTACCCCTTTCAGTAATAGGTGATCTAAAGAAATACTCTTCCGTCATCATTATATTATCATCTTCACTGACAATAAAATACAGTGCAGGCACATTACAATAATTCAGCACATTGAAGGTTAAAGCTGTTTTCTTCTGACTGGAAGATGGGGGCACAAAAACAATCATATAAATGCTTAGGAAAAGTAAAGTAGTCATTGACACCCAAGTATAGACAGACTTGGGTGAGTGTTCACACACAAACACATGCACAGCGTGATCACGCTCCAGTTCTACTATCTCACTGTAGCTCAGAAAACAGACTTTCAGACCACTCAGGTCTTCTGGTTCTAGTCTACACTGCATTCCCAGAACCACAATCAAATGTGGAGAAGTAGTTTTTTTTTTTATTGCTCCTCTAATTTGGAACAAACGTAAATAAAACTGAAAAACCTTTGAGGCACAGAGTTCCTTCAATCAAGGCTAAAGTCCAACCTATTTAGAATTGCTTTGGTTAATAATAACAACTGGTACGTATATTAATATACTTTATACATATTTGATGATGATTAATCTTGATGATTTTGTTGACAATGTTTATTACCATTACCGTTTTGTGTTTTTATGATGTAAAGCACTTTAAACTGCCTTGTTGCTAAAATAGGCTATACAAATAAACTTGACTTTAAAGTAATTAAAAAGGCAGTCAAAGTTATGGAGAGCCCAGATAATACAATGGTCACATTTGTGGAAGTAGAGACATTATTCTTCTCCAAAAGACACAAATGGTAGCCATCTATATGTAAAATGTAATTTTTGTCCTGGAACACAGTGATATTTGAATCTCACTAAGCACCTCTCAATGTCAACAAAACTAGTTGCTAAGTACAATGGTGTGAATGCTAGCAATTGCAGTCTCTAGCTTGAGTACTGGGGTGCAGTGCCCTTGATTTTTTATGTGTGTGTATTTGTTTTGCTGTGTCTGTTACATGTTGATTTAGTTATTTAGCTGTTATTGTGTTTACAGCTAAATTTAGCATTCTTAGAGATTGTGCAGAAAGCTGCTGGATTCACTGGTACAATAGGATGTCCAGTTCCCATTTGTTCAACCATTTATACTTACCGCTACATGACTGTTAGAATCTATGCCAAAATAAGACTGTCAAAAACGAATAATTGAACATTACAAAGTCATCAGCTATATTCTATTTGACAATTCCTTGAAATTCAAAAGGCTCTTCTGCCCCAGGCCATCTTCGCTGCTAAGTAGGGAGCTGTACATTTCGAATGACTTTAAAAGAAAGAATAGAGAAGTATCATATTACTAATGCTGTGTGAAAAAAAAAAATGCTTGATGAAAACTGGAAGGCAGAGCTCAGGACAAGTGAAAACTAAGCTGCATGAAAATCATGAAAGGATCCCATAATTCAATTACTTACACTGCACATGTTGAAAGTTAAAATATAACTTCACTGGAGTCAGCTATACAGTTAACCTAATGCAGACCTATGGCGTTATAAATTAGTAAGACATATTGCACACTGTGAATCCAACTGCTCATTAAATGTGTGCTTCAGTGCCAGTGTGGCTAAAGGGGGGTATACAGGGACAAATCTGGAAACAAATGGACTCTGCTTACCTGAGAGAAAAAAGAAAAAATAGTAGCACGAGATGAAAATTTAAACAGAAACCCAAAGCTGAATGAAGCTATGCAGGAACCTTAAGTGAAACTTTAATTTGGGAGATTAACTGCAACAATGCAATTCTTAAAAAATTCTGACATTGCCCACTATTTCTCAGTCCGTTTTTCATATTTGAATTTCTCATGCCTCTACAAAAATAAAGACCATAATTTAATTAGGGAAGTCGGGAGAATGCAACAAAAAGCTTATTAAATTAAGTCTGGATTTATTACACAACTCTATTTCCATTCCTATTTTCTGCTTTGTTGCAGGTCACATTTATCCTACTGAATGAGACCACATCAATTAGTGAATTTAATTTGTATTAATGCCGTAAACAAGGTCTGCAACAATGCTTAAGTTGGCAGCATGTGTCAAAGTAACATTCACATCTGACGCAGGACACATGATTAGCCAGTAAGATATTCTCAAAGCATTACATTGCACTACACTGAACCATTTTCTTAGAACCAGGAATCATTCCTTTAGCAGCTTAAGCTAGAGCTGCTTTATGTCAGATCAAAGCCCACAGGATAGCCTTACACCCAACATGCATCAAAAAGCCTTGGGCGAGATACCCTGTCGCCAATTTCCTTCTGTTCATTTGTTGGATCATGTTTAAGTAGATAATGACCAATGTAGACAGAGAATATACCTTGGGAGCTGTGGATTTCGAGATGCTCTCTAGCCATTGAAATTTTACTTGCATCAAAGTCACTCAAATCCCTAAACTTACCCATGTCTCTGTCTTGTAGCACGCGCACTTTGATGATAAAAATATAATAAACCCCATCAGCAATCATGTACCACAATGAAACAATGATGAGCTTTATTAATGCCATCTGAGAGTCTTCATAATGTCTGAGTACAAGTATGAAAAACCTCCATCACTGAGCATACATTTATGGAGAAGGAAAACACACATCCCTATTTAAATGTAGATGATACATGTTAGTAAAAAATAATTTGGTAGTCAACAACAACAATTGCCTATGAACAAAGACAAAAAACTAGGCCTCAAATGATTTGTCTTAAACATTTATGAACACTGCACTGATGAGTTTCTTGATTTTTTTCTTTTAGCATAAATGCAGAGCTCATACATAATTTTTGAGACCTTCGTACGGGAAACCAAAACGTAATGCATTGCTTATCTAGGCAAAAAGTTAAGGTTTTTTTGGCGTCTAGAAAATGGGCCGTTTCAAAGACCTCCCGACTGTTAAGTCCCAGTGGAGCAACCCAAGTGGAGCTTGAGCACATTTGGTGAGCTGGTTTTACCGCTATAAGCCCTGTACAATGGCTGCCAGAAAAGATAAGTGTTTTGTCTGGACAGCAGCAGCTTATTTGGATTGAAAGTGACAAGAGGCCCTAAAACAGCTCCTTCTGAAAGAAGCTCAAAATAGATAACACTAACCAGACTAAAATCTCATTATCCAAGAAGGATTTTGTGCAAAAAAACTTAGTGAATTGTTTTCCATATATATAATATCCATAATCCTATCCTAACTTGTTCAATGACATCGTTCTTAAGGTGACCCTTAAGAAATGACCACCTTTCTTAAGGATCACCTTAAGAAAGGTGGTCCTTAAGAAACCCATCTTTCTTAAGGACAATTACATTGTCCTGTTACTCTGACCCTTTCTTAAGGGTGACCCTTAAGAAAGATGTCTTAACGTTTTTATTGAGTGTGTTATTCCTGCTACTAATCAACTAATACATAGTTAAGAATTTAATTATGCTCTTTTACGCAGGAATGACAAAAATCTAAAAACACATGCATATGTATAAACATATGAGACAGCTTGTAAGCTCACCTTTGATGTAAACGAAGTTGAGAAGTGTCTGTCCCTGGGTTTTTGCTGACAAGAGAAAAAGAAGGAAGAGTTCATATTATTTAAACACTCTGTTTTCCTTTTCCATTTTTCATTATTTTTTTTCAACCAGTTTGGCACAATTGGATAACACACACACAGATATATATATTTAAATCAAATATTTAATACAGATTGCTGAAAGAGAACTCTTCTTAGTAAATATTTCAAACACAGATACTTGGAATGCAAAAAAGTGAATTAGCATTTAGAAAATATGAAGGATTCTAGAGTGAAAAAGACATGAAGATTTTTGACAGAAACAGAAAGTGTAGGTGTGCTTTAAGTGCTGGAGATGAAGCATCAACCATTTAACCCGGGTTATTTGTAGCACTCCTCTCATTGCCTCTTGACATAAAGCTAATTACATTGTCCTGTTACTCTGACCCTTAGGCAATGATTTACTATTGCTCAGAGCATTATGCACTGTTTTATTGTTTACAACATATGTAAAAACAAACTGAAAACTATGCTGAATTATCACCCTCTGTTTGAATAGGTGGGCTCTACCCTAAAAATCTGCCACAAATGCCACATTCGTTATTGACCAATCAGGAACATAGAGCTTAACAGAGGCTTAACTACTTTTTTT
>CAEFZY010068187.1:0-14631 GCA_903066815.1 Brachyrhaphis roseni
TTCAGGTGTGGTGCAGCAGAGGCGCATCTAAAAGTTGCAGGACACCGGCCCTCGAGGACTGGAGTTTGACACCCCTGCCTTAGAGGTCATGGAAATTGTTATATGTGGTGTAAAACTAACAATGAATGAGCTGGATTGATAAATGCAATGAAATCCTTGACAAAATGTGATTAAACTACAGAGATTGGTTCAGCTATGGACGTGTTTTAAGCATAGCATATTCATGAGCCATTAGATATTTTGCAAACTAGAATTGGCTATTTGTCTTTCTAGATGTAGATTTGCAAAGTTATTAGAGACTTTATAATCCATTTTATTTTTGGTTTTGGCTGTGTGAAGTTTTTGGTTGTGTTTTATTTTGGACATCTAAAATGTCTGCAGTTGCGGTGCGGAGTGTTCTGTGAAAAATAAAAGTTTATTAGTCTATGAGAGGGCAAACATTTTTATTATCATTTTATCAACATATCACTTGAAAACGGTTTCAAAACAACAATATTGCTGTTTATTACCATAATTTCTGGGACAGTTTATCTTCCAGCAAAATTTGCAACGATGACAGACTAAGTGCTATGACAAGGAGCATTAATACTTTACTGTATAAAACATCTAAATCACTTTCTTTCTTACATAAAACATATAAAACATATCTGAGCTAGGTTCTATGCAAACAGCTGATTTTACCTTCCAACACCAGTTGCTCCTATTTAACGTTAATTATACTTTCATTATGCTGATGTTGTGGCCTCGTTCTCCTCATCTTGTTTGGCAGGCCAGTTGGCAGTGGGGACCTGTGAGATAGTGATGCTCAACAGAGACAGCAGTGTTCCCAGGCGGACAATCGCACGGCAGACCGCGCGTTGCGCCTGTCGGAGAGGCCAGATTGCCGGCACCACCAGGGCGAGGCCAGCTTGTGTAGATGGTGAGCACAACAATTTTACATTTTTAAGGTCAATGGACAGTGACACAAAACAAACAAAAGTATCTAACAACAGTAAAATACTACTTATCATATTAAAGGACATGAATCTGCTGTGATTTGTCAGCTGATTTTCATTATCAGAAAACTTCTTTCTCTGAACTTCTAAAGTTGACACCTTTTCATCTTTAATTTACATGGAGGGTTGAAGTAAAAACGCAAAAGGAAAAAAAAAATTACCCAAATAAACCCCCCAAAAAGCTTTTTTGTTCACTAGAAAAGAAGAGGTTAAATACTATGTATATTACTAAATAACGTTTAATTCCCATTCATTGCTCCTCTGTTTCCACAATAATGACTTGATTTCTGGAAGAGATCCAGATATCAAAACACCTGATTTGGTTATTTGTCATTGGTAGCTTAGTGATGGGCATGTCTATATGGGTTCAAGATGAAATTGTCCATTGGTAATTTCACTTCAAAACTTAAAAGGTTGTAAAAAGTACGTGACTGTTTTAGTAAGGGCCCTCTTAGTTTTTCTTTTTCGCACATTATTATTTCAAATAATCAGAAACCTTGAGTAAAACCAAATTGCATTTGAATACTGATTTCATACAAGAAGGGAAAACACTGTTCAAACAAATTTGGGGCATATTGTTTGAATAGTGATCCTGTAAAATTATTAAATTCAATTAACAATATTACAAATAGAATAAATCAAGCAACGTAGATTAAAGTAGGCTGAAGCAAGTAACATCATACATAAAAAAGTGGTTGCTAATGCACTTACATGTCAGAATTGCTGTGCATTGCTTTGGTGGAGAGTGGTTATTGTAAATAGCGTTTTAAAAAAACTCGTTTTCTATTAAAGAACCAATCAAAAAGCAGCGAAACTTGTCAGCAAATGTTTTGTGGTGTTAGCCTTTAGCTAGTCTCAGTATCAGCTTGGATGCACTTGACTGACAATGAATAGAATAGAATTCAACTTTATTGTCATTGCACTGTCACAAGTACAAGCAACGAAATGCGGTTTGCATCAATCCAGAAGTGCTATACATGATATAGATGAACATGATATAGGTGATCCAAATAGAAATAATGGCGTGGAGCTAAAACAGTCCGTGGTGTGAGTGTGTGTGAGTAACAGTCCATGTGTGAGAACAGTCCATGTGTTGTAATTTGTGTCCGGAGGCGTTCAGGAGCGTGACAGCTGTAGGAAAGAAGCTGTTCCGGTGCCTGGTGGTTCTAGTCCATAGGCTTCTGTAACGCCTCCCAGAGGGCAGGAGGGAAAAAAGTGTATGTGCCGGGTGATTGATGTCCTTGGTGATTTTCCCAGCCCTTTTCAGACACCGCTTCCTGTAGATGTCTTTGATGGCAGGAAGCGGTGCACCGGCGATGTGTTGGGCTGTTTTCACCACCCTTTGCAGTGCTTTCCGGTCGGAGGAAGAGCAGTTCCCGTACCAAACTGTAATACAGTTTGTGAGGATGCTCTCAATGGTGCAACGGTAGAAGTTCTTGATGATGTCTGAGGACAGGTGGTTCTTCCGCAGGGTCCTCATGAAGAAGAGGCGCTGATGTGCCTTCTTAATGAGTTTATGATGAGAAGCAGAGTCAAACCAAGGACAAAGTCCTGTCTGGTGATGATCTGAAGTCTCATTGCAGCAAACAATCAGTGCAGTTGATTCAGTGTAATTCATTTAGACTGATATGAAACCATTTGCCAATGGAATAGCTGTAGTTTCTCTCTTCTTTTCCTTAAAACATTTGCATACTACATCAAGCACAAATAGAATTGTTGAATGTGTTTTTTTTTATTTTTTACACAAGACTGCAGCATACTTTCAAAATGTAAGTATAGATGGTATTACCAAACTGTTTTGTAATTAAAACTTAAAAGAAATTTTAAGGCAGAGGGAGACAGAAGATAAGTTTATTTTAAGCATATGGGTGGCTTGAAGCTGCAATCCTTGGTGATAAACAAACTGGCTTACAAACATTTTAAGGCAAAAAATATGTAATATTATTGCAGTAAGGTGGCCAAAGTCACCCTTGGAGTAGAATACATTTTTAACTCCTCCACATCAAGAAAAATAAGAGGTGTTTCTGGCATCACATCAGGATGCCTCCTGGGCACCTACGTTTGGAAATCTTCCATGCACATCCCACTGGAAGGAGACCACAGGGCAGCTCTAGAAATTACTGGAACAACTATAAATCCCTGGAACTCTCAATACCTAGGGATTTCTCTGAATGAGTTGGAGAGTGGCACTGCATGTCTTGGTTTTTGGCCTGGAACTGTTACCTTTGTGACCTGAACTCTGATAAGCAGGAGAGGATTGATTTTGTACTCTTATCCACTCTACCTCACATAGAAGGGTAAGAGTCTTAAAATCACTTTTAACTTCCATCATAGGACTAAGACTTTTTTATAGAGTTGCATGTGGTTAATCGGCAATAACTACCTCATCTTTAGTTTTCCTTTGAGATTGTACAGATTTCTTTCTCGCTTTAATAGCCCTTACACAACTTTTTTTTACAGACATGATATGTGTTAAGCAGTTTAACACTGACCTGTGACTAATGCAGTCATAAAAGAGAACTCAACACAAAGACTGAACCTGTGCTGTGTAACCACATAACAAACAACTTACTTAAAAGTAAATATTTGCATTTCATGGCCTTGTAGCCAAGAGTCTACCAAATAGTGCATACATTTAATTAGTTGTCTACACAAATATTTTAAAGATTAAGAAGCATCAGATTTATCACATTCTGCACAAACATGGAGATTTCAGTGAGCTATTAGCTGAGTCATAGAATTGATTGACAAAGTGAAGCATGAAACACTTTTAGGTACTGTGTAGGCTTTCTTTATTTTCTTACTACTTGTCCTTTCTTTGTTTATTTGTTTCTTTCTTTCTTCCTTCTTTTCACCAGTCATATTGTCTTAAGCTATCATATTCAAATAAAGTAATTATTACAAATCGAGATGGACTATTAGGCTACAAATCCCAAACTAAGATGAAAAGCTTATTGAAGGACTTCAAAGTATTATGGAAGTGTGGCAAAATATACTTTGGTTGTAATGAGGAATGGCTCATGTCTCTTTTGTACAGTAAATGTCTTGTGAGAGAGAAACTAACAACAAAGCAGAATGGTGTTATCGCAATGGGAGAAACACATGTCAAACATTCACAATAGCTCTCAGTTTGAGTAATTCATCCATATACAATATAAAAGAAATGATGAAAGCACCCTTACTACAAAATATGAATTTGCAACTTAGATTTAAATGCTTATAAAAGAAGAACTAAAAGTTAAGAATTTTAGATGGGAAACTGTTCTCATCAAAAAGCCACTGGTCAAATTGTTTAGATGATGGTTATTTTTACTTGTTTCACAGAATATTTTACTGACTTTAAGAGATGAATCACTGAAAGAAAGCAGACAAAGAAAATACACCAGATGAGTCAAAGTGAGGGTGTAGGAGATACTCTATTCAATCTTTTTTTCCCAAAAAAAAGAACATTTTATCACACACATTCATCACGTTTTCTTGTTTATTCTTTAGTGCAAGGTTGTACTCCAGAAAAACTAAACTTTGCATTCGTTTTGCAAAGTGTGTTTCCTGAATTCAGGACCATGTTAACCTTATTCATTATGATTTATCCTGTGATGGACCTATCAAGTCATTTATCCCAGTAGTTCTAACCTTTTCAGCTTCTAACATTAAAATTTATGTCCAGAGAGCGTCTAACGGTTCCCAATCCAAGGGAGTTACAGTCCATTCAGTGATTTCTAGGGCTACCCTGTGGGGTCCTTCCAATGAGATGCGCCTGGAAGACCTCCAAAGCTAGGTGCCCTGGAGGCATCCTGATCTGATGGCAGGAATATCTCAGTTTATTTCTTTTGATGCAGTGGAACGCCACTACCCTGACTAATGAGCAGGAGACCATGAACGTATAACACCAGTTCCATCCATTGGCTTCATGTTCATTACTAGATGAATTTAATTATCTTGTTGAATGTTTATGTACAATGCCACATGGGTTGTCCTTGTTTATTAGGAACTTTTACACCACTATGCTACAACAAAAGCACTCGGGTCTACTAACCAGATGTCCCATAAACTAAACATTAAAACATAGCTGACTTTTGCAGTGGTGTATCCTTTTTATAGAACTACCCTTTAGTCATGTTTGTTCTGTTTTAAATAAGAATTTTTCCTTTAATTTTTAAAATTATTTTTAAATTGCTTTACTTTCAGTTATTTATCTTATAATATTGTTTTAGTGAGTATGTCTGGTCATTGGTCCAACTTGCTTAGTTTTAAATGCCCTTTATAAATAAACTCACATTTACAATTATGGTATAATTCCACCATATTTATCTCTTGATGGCAGACACTGAAAATATGTATTTTGAGATTAGTTTTTTTTTTTTAGCGCCGTCTATTATGAAAAAAAGTCCAGAACTTTGAGGAACTAGCATTTAATTAATTGTCGCCATTCCACAGGAGATGAGAATTCAAATTAAGGCTAGCTGCCAAATGAAACCACATGCTAGACAGTTATTCTTGTTTCATCATGGGGATTTGAAGACCTTTGAAGGCTCTTTAACACCAGACTAAAAACAGCAGCACAACCACATCAGCCATTCGTTGAGTTTGTGTATCTGTGTGCTGATGAGGGAATTACACCAGCAGTAGAAGAAGAGGCAGGTTGGAGGTGCATGTAATTTGTCAGCTTGCATGAGTAGCAGAAATCAATTCAGGAGAGTATACAATAACTGACTCGGTAAAGGTGAACTTCTAACCTTTAGGCGCTTAGGTGGCAGGTTTGAAGAGGTCATAAATCATATAATACTGTAAAGTGGACCTTGTCCGAAGCCTTGAGAGATGGTCTTCCCCCATGGCATCTTTTATGAAATTGACTCATAATGGAACAAAAGCTTAAAGCCCCTCTAGTAGCACCTACAGCTTTTAATGTCCATTACAATGAGTGTAGATAGAATGTCTAGTTCTTTGTTATTTAATGGTCATAAAGCTGTATGACCACACTTCATGTTTTGAGAGTGGAGAACAGAGTAAAGCAGTGACTGTGCATGCCTATTCAGTTATCCTATGTCTGCTTATACACTGTGAGCAATATTAAATATCTAGCTCATATTTATGAGCCATTAGGGGCGCTGAAATCTTTCAAATTTGTCAAAAATAAATTTTTAAACCCAGTTCCAGAACTTTCTCTGACAATGCTCTTTTGTGTAAGATTAAAATTTCCTAACTGATGCTATAGAAGATGATTCAGTTTTCATCATTTGGGAACAATAAGGATGATTTGATTTTCAAAAATTGCCTAGCAACAGTATTATTCTTTGCAATGTTACATTTATAAATTATATTAGTTCAGAAGATATTTTTATCAATAAAATTTGCCATTTATACAGTTTGCATATTTTTTGGCTATCTAAGATTATGAACTTTACATTGCAGTTTAGCTTAAAGAGGGTAATTTACTTTTTACTTACACTTTCAATGTACACAAAGTAACAGTTTCGGAACAGATTAACTTTTTCCCATCACACTATTTCAGCTGTTTAAAGCCCCTTTAATAAGATCCCTGAGAACATGACTGACTTTCACTATCTATACAGAGAATAATGTAGTAATACCTCTCCCATTCCTAGGCAATGTCCAGCAGTTAATTGAAATAACTGCTGGACAGTTAATTTCCAGTTAACTGGAAATTAACTGTCCAGTTAATTTCCATTTTTCTCATACTGATTGAAAATAATAAACTTGATGAATGGAAATATTCCGAGATGTGAAAAACACAGACATTAGTGGCGTGGAAATTACGAGTCTCAGTAAACATTTAAAGCAAAGCAGGAATTTAAACTTGAAGCTTTATATAGATGATGTTTTTAAATGATGTTCACTACCCTGCATCTAATTTTGATTGTTTGTTCCCCTTTTCTTCCCTATGCCATCATTACAACATAGATTCAAACCAATTGAAATCAGTTTGCCTATCATCCAAAAGGTGCAGCAAAATTTTATAATTTTTTTCTAACATTTATGTGAAATTCTTAGTTGCTTTTGGCCTCCATGGACTACTGTGTGTTCTCAGTTTGGCTCTGCTGTTAATCTATTTTTGAGAAATACATCAGAGTTTTACAGATGGCAAAGGAATGATGCCGTATAAATACAGAACTGCTCTTGTTAGCAGCCTAGACATATTTATCATGTAATATTTTAACCAACTGTCAACACTGTTTGCAAAATAGCAGGGTTAGCCGAGTTCCTATATCTACATTACCATGCCTGCTTTTGCAGACATAAATCATGGCGAGAAGTTGGTGCTGGACCTAAATACTTTACAAATTCTTTGTAAATATATATAAATAAAAACATTTTTATAGCAGCAAAATAGGAGTTCAAGAAATCTGCATGCATTTGCACATCCATTGAATTTGAAATACTGTATGGTTTCAAAGGAGCAATTAATTAGTATTAGTGTCTGCATTGGTGGTGATCTGAGATAATGCTACCCTTCAACCACTCCATTTGTGACTAGGCATGGGCTGGTATGGAATTAGCACAATAGTAATTTTGAGTCAAATGTTTTACTTTTTGTTGAAAACGGCTTACTAATCAGCTTGTAGCTTGACAGCTGTAGTTTTTTTTTTTTTTTTTCCTGTATAGCTTTGATTAGTAAACACAGACTTTTTGCATTATCTTACTTAAATATCCGTCTTGGGTTTTAAAGACAATATAAAATATATTTATTACTTTGACTTTAATCACATTTGAATTGGTTGCTGAGTAAGCTGTTCTTTTGTCTGCAGATACAAAAACCTGAATGCTTAAATTCTGAGGAGAGGATGAAAAAAATCTTATCTAATCTGATCAGTGCATTTCAGAATGGAAACAAATGGAAAGAAATTTAGTCCAGTCATGAATTTCAGGTACTGTAAGTCCAACATACAATAAAACGATTATCCAGTTGTTCAGTTAGAAAGGCACAAGGTCTGAATACAAATTTCCCACTGTTTTTTTCTTTTAGATTTAGGTCAAAACCACATCCAGTTAAAAGGTGTATTGATTTCCTCTCCCAGTAATTCCACTAAGTGTTCTTTTTAGCAGAGGATGTTAGTAAATTCTCTTTTCCTCATAGTTCACTAAGGACAAGACTCCTCAACAAACTATAAATGTTTAAAAATGAGAAATAAAGCCATGCATTGTTTTTTTGTTTTGTTTTTTGTTGAAGCTGAGTAAGATGGGCGGAGATATTATCATGACAGCAGCTGGTGAAATTCTCTTTTACTTGTTGTGAGCACATAGAATGTATGATTTATCACAAAATGCATTTGGCCTAGTGGCGTCTATCCTCCATGCAAATCCTAGGAAGATTTTACTAAATTAACATTATCATATTTTTTACCTGTGAGAAGTCAAAACTGTTGCGGCTGACCATTTTATATTTAAAGTAGAAAAATAATTTCATCCTTTGAGAAATCACCCTGACCTCCCCCCGACCTAATCCAGCTGCTTTTCAAAGCTTTTGTCTTTGTGTGTGTGGGAGGGTTGTGGATGTAGGCATGATAACGTTGCATCCGAATTAGTATATTGTGTACATTTAAGTTATGCAGTATGTGTGAGCATGAGAATTATCAGTTCCCACAGTGAGAAAACACTGCTTAAGGAATTCTGCAAAAATAATTATAAGCATATTAGTGATAAGTTTATAAGTCACGTTAGAAAAAGACTGGGTGGAAATTTTCTCCCTCAGGTCTTAGAATTGAAGTGAGGCTGATAAACACTCAGATGTTTATATTAGCCAACTCCTTGGACTAAAGCAACCTGAAGGCACATTTTAAGAGTGCTATTTTGGTATTTGTGCAAAGGTCGTGTTTTAAATCTTACAGTTACATCTCAATAAATTAGAGTCTCACAGGAAAACATTTATTCCGGTACTTCAATCATGTTAAGGCCTACGGGGAAGACTGCTATCCAGCCAACAGTCATTGACACTCTCCAAATTGAGAGTGAGCCACAAAAGGTCATTGCTAAAGACACTTTCACACAGTGCGTTATGCAAGTACATTAATGGAAAATTGAATGGAAGGAAAATAATGGGGGAAAAGGTGTGCAAGCAACAGAAAAAACTACAGAGGATTGTGAAACAAAAACCATTCAAAAGTTTGGGGGAAATTCACGAGGGATGGACTATGGGAAGAGTAAATGCCTCAAGAGTTACCATTCAAAAATGTATTGGTGTATAAGTCACTGTTGAATCAAAGATGTGAAAAGTATGTTACTTGGGCTAAAGAGAAATCAGAGCATTTGTTGAGTGGTCAAAGGAAATGTTGCATTTCCTTTGGAAATCAAGGTTTCAGTTTCTAGAGGACAAGCAGTGAACCGTAAAATCCATATTGTTTGAGGACCAGTCAGAAGTTTCCACATTCAGTGATGATTTGAGGACGTCTTCTATTGTTGACTAATTGGACTCTCTCAAGTCCAAAGTAAAACTGGTTTTATATTTGTCTGATGCAATATAATTTTACGAGAAACTGAGTTTGGGATTTTCATTACGCTTAAGCCATGGGTTAATCAATAAAATAAGCAAACACTTAGAAAAACATCACCCTCTGTTTAATCTATTGACATTTAAGTTTGAATTTTTCAACTCTGTATCTTTCTATTAAAGTTTTGCTTAGTGTCAAACTTTTGCCTTCAGTTTAGAGACGCTCTCATTTCCAGAAAGTAGGTTGCTCTTAATTGCTCATGTCAACGATCTTATATAAAACTGGACATTTGCACTCAAAAAGGAAACTGACTTGGGGGGTAATGAAGAAACCCGAGTAATGACCCACATTTTGATAGAAAAAAAAGTACTTGTATGTGCATAAACATGACTGGTGGACATATTGTGGGAGCAACTGATTACTGATTTAAACTGCAAATCAATTTAAATCTTTAACATCATATTTAACATAATTAAATATTTAACATTAATGTTTAATGATGTTAAATATTGTTTTCAATAGAGAAACTGATGTGCATGTGAACATGGTCACTGGTAGAATTTGTAGCTCTGTGCTCTTGAATAAAGTGAGCCTAATTTTTTGGTCCAACAGTAAAAACTGTAAGGAATTTGAAGAGACGATTTGAGTTTTATCCAAGTTTAAAAATAATTAAAAGAAAAACATGATCAGATACAATTTGGCTGTGAAAAACCCTGTGCTCTAATGAGCCCCTTCATATTGTAACATTTTAAGAACTTGTTTACTGACAAAAGAAGTTAGATATTTTAATAAATTACTTTTTTAAGCATGCAAAGTTAGATTGAATATATTTCCAGGAAGCAACTATTCAGCCGCCCTTTTCGGCCTTTGTCTGGCCAGGCTAATCTAATCTTTTTGCCACAAACATTTTTGATGAGAACATCATTGATTTTTCATCATGATTTAGTACTGCATGTAGACATTATTTACCGTCAAATTGTATTACATCAGAACAACTTTCTGTGCTCTAAATGTAGTACGAATAAACAAAAATATGGTCACTGCAAAGAATTGTTTAGCTCCGAAAGAAAGCTGAATATAGGGCTGCCCTTCTTGTGTTCAATTCCTTTTATTTAAATAATTTGAATTTATGTGTGCTGCCTTGTTAATACTGACTGTTGTGACAGAAAAACTGCAGCAATCAATCAACGCCTTATATGTTGTCCTATCTCCATTGGGACAGAAGATCCTCCTATCCACTTTAGAAAATAGCCTATCCATTTGGAGATTGCTGTGGTCTGAAGAGGCCATTTCCAATAAATGTAACTTAAAACTATTGCCACACCATGACAAGTTAAACATTTAAATATTTAGAGTTTTGCAAAATACATTACCATTAAGTGAGCATATAGCTGGTCCTAGGTATGTTATGCTGCATTAGGATTCCTACAAATATAAAGCTAGAACCATGTATAAAATTTAGGAGAACAAGAAATGCTTCATTTGATAGAGCTGCTTTCTCAGATTATAACAGCTTGTGTCTGTTATGTCTGCATTATTATTTTTCTAATAATGCCTTTGGCGTAAATAAAACACTTTAAACGGTTTATGATTAGCTCAAACTTACTAAAATATATCCATCAATTTGGAACATTAACAACTTTTCAGAATATTTACTTAACAAGACATGAAAACTCCTCTGTGAGTTCATATGCACCTTGGGTTATGCAGTGAATCTTAAAGAGCTGTATTGTGTATTTTCCAGGCACATTTGTCATTTCACAGTATAATCAAGTAACTGTACCTTTGGTTGTTATAAAAATGCTGTATATATCAAATATAAAAGATATTTGACTTTGGAAGTTCATGCCTTCAAATTGGACTCTGACTCTTTAAGAAGCTTATGCTGTTATTGATGCTTTGCCCTCAGCATGTCATCACAACAGTGCCTTTATACTGTTTACAGTCATTCTTAGGAGTGTTGAACTGAGAAGTTGTTCATATGACAAGCTCAGCAGACTCACAGTACCACCAGGTAGGTGTTTTATAATTTCTAATTTGCTAATGTCATTCTCTCATCAAAAACATACCTTGAATGTTGCATTCATTCATGTTTGCGAAATTCTGGAATCTCCCATGACAGCCATTTCGGGGTGCCTTAATGCTTGTATAGCACATTTCAGCAGCAATGTGGCTCAAGGTGCTTTCCATAACAAAATCACAAAATTACAAAGTTATAAAGAAAACACTATACAGTCAACAATTGTACGATGCAGCACTTATCTACCCAAAGCTCTGCCTTGGAGTCTGCCGACCTGGACGGCATGATGGAGCATTGTTGTGGTGACATGCTGAAAGCAAATGAGATTCCTAAGGAGAGAAAAGGCAAATTCAAGGTCACATTTGTATCAAGTTATTTTGACATATATAACATTTTCATAACAACTGAAGGTAACATATATTTGCTTGATTTGGCTAAAAATTACACAATGTGCCTGGTACAATACATTATACCCCCCTTAACACATTGTAGACTATGTCTTATGTTTGTTTCTTCTGACTCTTGAATCACTGACTGCAGCTGCAGTCGACATCCTGTCAATCTCCTTCATACTTTTCAATGGGCCATGCTTTACATTCAAGGCTCTGGTTATCCCAGTTATTTGTGCATCTTTCTCTGCCACTTATTTCTGCCACTCATGTTTCCATAAATATATTTGGATACAGCATTCTGTGAACATCCGGCTTCTTTAGCAATAAACTTTTGCAGCCCATCTTTCTTGTGGAAGGTGTCAGAGACTGTCTACTGTCAAGAGAGAGCTGTCAAGTCATAACTCTTCTCTGTTACTGTGAGATGGATATAACGTATCATTTCTGTTTTGGGTTCTATTTAGCTGTGTGTCATAACCATCAAACTGAAAAAAATAAACACTTGAAAAATATATGTCTGTGCGTAATCAAAATATATTATAAACTTGCTTAACTGACTAATTTTTTATTATTATTATTATTTTTTTTTACTTATTGAGATACAAAGTCAAATTCAAAAAATTATAATGTGTTGATTTTATCAGCACTACTAAATACACGATCTATGTAGCTAATGTCATCCTTCACCTTAGGTGTTTTTTTACAAATTTATTTCTAATTACTCAATTCAGTCCTTTTCATAGTATAAATTTTAACTTATGTGACTATGACTAACGGTGTTGTTAGCAAGAGCTACGTGGGGTGAAGTTCGGTTATAGAAGTAGAATGTAACCCTTGCTGACACCTATATATAATCCCCTAAGTAAAAATGTGCACCATGAAGGAAAAAGAAAGTCTGTTAATTTGTTAAAAAAAATAAAAGTCATCCATTTGTCTGGAGGCCTTACTTTGATATCCTTCTCAAATTGGGCGCTTCAGCACAGTTAAGCTTGAAACTCACTCACCCTATCAGAAAGGTGAATTTCTGATAGTAAGCCAGAAATTCACCTTTTCAGGGAGAAAGAATAATGATTTAAAAAAATATATATTTTTGACTGTGTTTAATACCTGATGCAATGCTGTAGACTACTTAGTTTTTGACATTGTTTTGTTTTACAATGTTATATGAAGCATGTTTTGTATTTTCTAATTTGCTGAACTGAAGTCTTTCTTTCTTCTAGCAGTTGTAGATGTTAATCAGTTTCCAGCAGTGAGAAGTGTGCTCTGCTATGTTTCTGGCACAGTGTCATACTTGATGAGCATCAGGCCCTAGGGCAACTCTGCAAATGTACATGTTATAGTTGTATGTAGACTAAAGGAGGTATTTCCAACAATACATGTAAAGTCCCGAATTGGATCATTTTGTCTGCCTTTGTGCATATTTTTGTTATTTTGGGGGTGGGGGGGTTATTGTTTTTTTTCATACAGTTTATAAAATATT
Organism: Brachyrhaphis roseni; assembly: GCA_903066815.1. Classification (NCBI taxonomy): domain Eukaryota; kingdom Metazoa; phylum Chordata; class Actinopteri; order Cyprinodontiformes; family Poeciliidae; genus Brachyrhaphis; species Brachyrhaphis roseni. Next base: position 13,332 of record CAEFZY010068187.1, read on the forward strand.
AACAATGTTATTGTCACAGCTCAGTGTGAGTTGTGAAAGCTTGGAAGCTTTTACATATTCAGTGTTCCTCCATTCCTTTGTGCAGTAATAGTGACATAATCCTAACACATTATGCTCTTCTTAACTAATTTCATCTTTTGATTTAAATGTAATCTGAAATACCAAGTAACCTAAATACCCTCAGGTTTAAATAGGATCAATATTAAAAGTCTATTTGTTTGTTTGTTTGTTTAATTTGTCTGTGTATTTCCACAGTTCTGTTTGTGTTGCTTGATGTTGTATTAATACACTAGTTAAATTTTGATAAAGAGGAGACCTTTCATCTTGTCGTTTCATCTCAAGAACACAAGACTTGTAAAGAAAGTACATTTCTGAAGGCTGTCAAGTGTCAACCCTTGCTTATCTTAAATATTTGATGTTTCCCTAAAATGGAGCTTTATTTCTTTTATTTATTTATTTTACAAATGTTAAGCCTACCGAAGAGGTCACTACAACACACTTAGACTTTGACACCAGTATGTTACCAGCCTCTCACATCTATAATTTTCAAACACTGAACATTTTAATCTATCTACATACACATCCAGTCTAAATAGCTGCACAAAATATGTCAAAAAATTTACTTTTGCTGTCAACTTCCTACACTTTCATCATGCCTTCACCATGTATTATTTTTTTATTTTTTCATGATATTACTTCTGTTGCCATGGAAGCCATTTTGGTCTTCTTGTTGAATCAATATCTGAAACAAGTGATGTCTGCAGTACTTTAGATACCTCCTGGATGAGTTGTTAATGTACTTTTGGATTAATTTAGTAGACTGGTCATTCCTTGGGATGTTTACATCTATTGACTGTTTTCTCTATTTGTGAATAACAATTCTCACGGTGGTTATCCAGGAATAATTCCAAAGTCTTAACTGTGTGACCCTTCTGGACTGGTAGAGATGAATGATTCTGCTTCACATCTGTTCTCAAATTATTTTAGATCCAGGCATGTGTTGTTTTGAAATTTTATTGTCTGCTTCATGTGGTCAGACAGGTTCTAATTCATTGATCTGGCATTTATCAGGTCAGTATGTGGTTGATAGAATTAATCTCTTATGTATAGAGATTAATATACATAATCTCTATTATGTATATTAATAGAGATTATTAATATACAGATTATTGATGCAGATTATATCGATGAGTTGGTCCAAATGGTTTTCCACTTGGACTCGCTTCCTTCGAGGATGTCTTCAGCTGGCACTCACTGAGAGCGTCTGTAATCAGAACTGTGACAATAATAATAATAATAA
>CAEFZY010068194.1:0-15789 GCA_903066815.1 Brachyrhaphis roseni
CAAAAGGTCAACCAGCCCCCCCACTTAAAATGATAGCGGCACAAACGAAAATCTTTGCTGCACAAACCAGCACAAACATAGCCGAGTTGATTGACACCTATTTTGTTTGATTTTATAAAAGTGGGGGGGCTGGTTGACCTTTTGACCTTTAACCTTTCATTTATATCTTCAAAGCCAAAGCAGCACAAATGAAAATTTTTGCTGCACAAACCAGCACAAACGTAGTCGAGTTAATTGACACCCATTTCTTCTGATTTGAAGAAGGTGGGGGCTGGTTGACCTTTGATGATCTCTAAAAACATTTCTTTATATCTTTAAAATGATACCAGCACAAACGAAAATTTTTGCTGCACAAATGCAGCACAAACGTTTGACACCAATTTTGTTTGATTTGAAGAAGGTGGGGGGGCCAACTTCACTCAGGTCTTAAAAGTCTGTCTAATGGCTTTCCAAAAAACCAAAAATGTGCTACTATCACCTGCAAGTAGTATTTATTAACAGTTGGTGAAATAATTATTTGAAATATATCTGTCAGATAAAATTGATCTGTATCATGTTTCTTAAGTTTTGCAATTCTGAGCTTTTTTCCCCCTAATATCCTAATTTAATTTGTATATGTGCGTATGCGATTTCCACTGAGTCTCGTTTCATCCTGTTGTGGAAAAAAAACTATTTTACCAAGCACTGTCAGGTGAAATCACTCAATCAGGTTTATTCATATATAGTGCACAATACAGAGAGCTTATAGGACAATCAATAATGAAGCAGGTCTGGGTGAAAAGCTCTGCCAGCCAGAGACAACACATGAGTTTTATACCAAGGATAAGGAAGTCTAAAACAAGGGGCGAGACAGTCTGGCTCTGATGCAGCTGTAGAAAACAACTTCCAACCTTGTACATGTAACCCAAATAGTTCTTTTGGTGAGAGTTCACGAGCATTTAATATAACATGATCAGCACATGTTAACTTGTAGTCATTTTCCACCGCAATCCTAATACTGCATGTTGATAAATTTTAATTGTGGAATGCCCTGGCAGCCACAGGTCAAGTTAGAAGACGTCATGTAAGGGTCAGGGAGCGAAGCCTGTCCCTGTTTCGGCAGAAAACTTCAGACACAGACACCTCCTGATCTCATTAGGCAACTAATTAGACAGTGTCACTTTCTATTTCAGAGACACTTTCTTTGACAGTGACTCCACTTGACTGTCTCTCTCTTTTTCTATTATTATTATTATACCTGTCTATTGTGTTATAACCAGATGAAGGCTGATTACTTTACAAGGTAATTAATTGGTAAATTTGATGGTGGGAGGGGAAAATATTCAGAGAACCATTTCAGATGAGGTGGACAGTTTAAAGTGTCAAAGTGGAAATATTTCATTTCAGCGGCAAATGTAAAAGATAAGAAATACTGACATGCAATCTTTATAGCATTATTTTTAAAGAAAAGTGCTTAAATGAGAAATTTTGATGCATGTACATCATGCGAATACGACTTCTTGTGTTTATTGTGCACAGCCGGGAAAAAAAAAATGAATAAAACAGGTGCGTCATTTTAATCAGACACACAGTGTTGACCAGGTTCCACTCCAGTAGAGTATAGTGCGCCAATCTGATGAGGTGACATTTTGAAATCTATTTTTGTCAGCATAAAACTTTCCTCTCCTTGTCCCCTTCACAGCGCTGTGTTCCGTGATTGACGGCTCACTCTTTGGGTTCTGGGAGAGGCTTTGAAAGGAAATTTTCCTCTTCCCTCCCCATGCCTCACCTGCAGCATTTGAGATGGCCTGGCGCGCGGTAGAGACGTGGCGAAGGCAGGGGACGAGACATCGCCTCGCAGTGGAAATGGCAGTGTCAATTAAATATCACTTTCAATTTCCTTGTTTTATGATCCCCAGGCTACTAAGCACCAATAATCCCCCCTCGGCAGGCCCTCCTACCTTGTCTTGAGGAAGATTGATTACACTTGTCGCCTTCTATAAAAAAGACATTTACATGAAAATAAGAAAACAACTTCTTTGTTTGCATGGAAGTGAATCAGGGAAAAAAGCAATTCCCAATTTGATTTTCATACAAAGGCGAGGCAAGATAACAATCTCATGGCGTCTCATCTGAGTGAGTTTTGGAGGTAGAGCAAAAAGGGAGGTGGGGGAGAAGGGGCAAAGACGTATGTAGATTGAATAAAGCTGGTAAATTATTTTCATGCTACGTTGATGGATGTTGTCTTCACACAATGAAGATCTCTCAGATCCCGTAGTAGAGATGGCTTGTGACACAAATACTACAAGCAGTGGCCTCTGCTTATTTCTTTTCCTGGATGAAACGCAGATTTATAGCACGCAATAAATGCCCGGAAAAGTTTAACTGGCATTGTTTCTTCATTTATTTATTTATTTTTTTCTCGTCTGAATCCATTTTAAGACACACCATGGGAAGATTAGTGCATGCAGGCAACAAGCAGGTGTGTTATATTTAAAAAATGCTTACTTATTTGTATATTTATTTTTAGTTCACCCTGCTTATTGTTGGTAGTAGTATTTCTAAATTTCCTCGTGCCTCATGAAACCTCAAACTCTAAGCCACCTCCACCTGATGTTCTGAATATTGTTCAGGTGTTTATTCTTTCCCAGCAAAACTAAATAAAGACCACAGAGCAGATTTACTAAATGGGCTCCAAAAATGTGTGTAAACAAAGTTGTACGTACTTTAACTGATACAACCCTACTGCATCTGCAGACTCTCACAGCAAAAACTGTCTGACTGCAGCTGCTGCCGTGACAAACTGCCGTTTACCGTCTTTTCTTTGCGAAAAACCAAACACTTTCTCCATCTAATGCAAAATGTTACAATTGATCAGGAAAACATATAAGTCAGCTCTGCACAGTTTTTCATCATAAATAGGAATTGTTGGGTCCAGTCCAACAACCCAGATATACCTGATTAACCATCAAGATATGAGCTATTAGAATACTCTGGATTCATAAAGAATAGGGCTTCAATGTTTTCTTTATATTAGTTTTTCAAAGTTGTTTTCCAAAGTTCTCCAAAGTATGACAGTTTAATACTGTCATACTTACAAAAAGTAGATTTTCTATCCAGTTGTTCATCCTAGATTAGCATAAATTGATGGCTCTATTACTCCAATTAAACACATAATGCCTGGAATTGTGTTTTATTTGTATTCTTGCTTTTAATAACTGAAAAACAAAATCAGATTTTCTAGTATAGAAAGTTGGTTGATATGTTTAAGTTTAATATTTAAAATGCCCATGAGTTTTTGCAGACACTTTTTATTGGGTTCTCTTTGCAGTGCAATAATTTTTTTCATATTTTATTATAAATTTCATCTGCATGTTTTATAACCTAGCAATGGTTTTCAAATGATTTCAAGAAAAATTTCAGAAATATATATTTTTATCTAAGTCAAACATAAGTAGGCCCACCTATTAATGTTACCCACATAATCTATATTTGTAAAGGGAACGCTTAAAAAGACCTGGATTTGTGTTCATGCACAAGTTTCTTTGTTAGTTTCAAAAAAAGAACACAAAGTTAAGCTGCTAAATTTTATCTAGAAAACTCTATGTGCTTGCATTTGTATAAAAGCACGCAGATATGTTCTCCATTTACTTTTCTTGACATATTAAAAGTAATTCATATACAACACTGCCTTGGAGTGGCCAGATCCAAGGAGATCGCCAGCGGAAGCAGTCATCTTTTATTATAAAAGTTATTTCTACATGAGTGCTAAGTTATGTTTCAGCTTTGCTAATGCAGAAAGAAAAATGTATTTCAAAGAAAAAAAGTAAAGAAACAAACTGAAAAAAAAAACAGCATGAAGATACTGACTGAAAAACAAACCCGGCTTTTTACTGTGGGAGTTTGTCAAAGCATAAAGGATATGGGTCGGACAGAGGAGGGAAAAAAAAAAACGGATTAAAATGATACGGTCGCACATGGTTTCCATAGGTATTTCTCAAACAGTGGCAGGAGCAGGTGATATGTCCATGCATATATGGTAAACGGAGAGGAGAGATTAGTTAGGCCAAACCTCCTGTGTGCACCTTTAAGTCTCTTGTCAGTGCAGTAGATGCTGTGTAGTAACAGGGTGTGCTGAGCTTGTTTACACAAAGCATAAGAGCATCAATGTCCAATAAGTCGTGTCCCACATGGTCTTTTACTACTTAAACAAAGTCAGACTGGCAAATGAACAACTCAACTTCTACACACACGCACATGCATGCACGCATTCATACACACTAAACAATATTAGGGCTTTGAACAGTGCGGTATTGTTGCACTCTGTGTGTGTGCTGCGATAAGCTAGGCTGCTAATGCCGAGCACAGGGCACTAATAAACAAACAGTGTTTAAATTGGCCTGAAAGGAATCAGTGGTGCGTAGGAATCACCCACCCAGTGCTTCAATGGCTTAATCTTCCTGCTCCTCACTCTTCTTTTGCACATTCTCACAGCAGATTAGGGTGTAATGAACACAGAAGAAGACATTAAGATCCTTCATAGTACACCAGATTTACCTTCTGTATTATTATCTGATAAGCTGCATTTTCACAAAAGAACAAAAAACCTGAAAAGTATTAGTAAGAATATCACTGTTTTATTTAATCATCATAGTTTGGGGTTTTAACAATGTTCTTGTTAAACTCAGTGTAACAGATTAATTTCTAAACTGAGTGAAATTGTTTGTTTTTTTTTGTTTGTTTTTTTTTTCTGAATTTAATATCTGCAACCTCACTGGACCTCGTTGGAGCATTACAGTGTATCTGTGTCTCTGTTGGCTGTCTAACTTTGTAACTGACTTATTGGCAACTAGAGGGCAGACCTGGCCACTTATGTTCACTGCACTATGTGCCTCTGTCCAACAATGTTTGAGCTAATGAATGATATTAACACAATAAATTGTCACTTTAGGTAAATATGCAGATCCATTATTTTTCAAACAATTTTCCCTTATCCACATATAACACCTTGCAAAAGTATTCAAAATCCTTAATCTTTTCTGCATTCATCGCATCCACAAAATTCAAACTACTTTTCTCAGATTTTAATGATATAGATTAAGACAATGTTGAATATAATTGTGAACTAGAAAGACTTCCTTACAAAACAGCTCAAGCTCAGTCAGATTGCATGAATAGTGTTTGGAAATATCAGCTTTTAAGTCTTGCCCGCAAACACACAATTTGATTTAGGTTTGGACTTTGACTGGGCCATTCCAGACCTGCACAGCATACTAATTCGGAATCATTATTCATAATTTAATGTAATTAATGTTGGCATTTTTCCAAAGGAGTTACTCTATGCAATATATGCTTGGCCATAGGACTTATTCTCATGTACATTGAGGTTCAGCCTGCCAATAACATATTTCTTAATGAGTTGAAGTTTTAATGCTTTCTATATAGATCTTGATTTAGATCTTTGTGATCAATTTGCTTAAGCTCATTGACAGTGGTAAAAATATTGAAATGATGCAAAAGGTGAGGAAAAAATGGGCTCAATCATAATTATTATGATGACACCATTTAATAATAATGTAACTAATTGATGTTACAATATTGTTCAATCCTAAGGTAGACCATTTCATTGTAGCTGTTGCTGTATTAAGTGAAATTCATCTTTCCATCAATTCTGACAAGCTTACTGTTCCTGCTGGAGGCGACTACTGCACTGTATGTTGGTGCATCTAAAAGAATCTGATAAAACACAAAATGTCTGTGTTTGTAAGTTACTTAATGCAAAAAATACCTTTTACTGTTTCAAATTATATCTAGCTTGAAGATTTTCCTCAAACAGGGTAATGAAAAGGTGGATTCTTTACTTTTCTAGTGCATGTTTTTGTTTTTTTTTACTCTTTTTTTATTTTCTGATTTACGAGCAGAATTCCAGCCGAGCATTACAACAAAGGAGAACTATTAGAGTCATGTGTTGTAAAGTATTAGCCTTTGTGCCGTTTGAGGACATGTAGTGGAGAAAAAGAAATAAAAAAATCTTGGTCCTTCCGGTAAACGATTCATCCTTTTTTTTTCCCAGAGCCCCCCCCAGGTCAACTTTTCATGGTGCCTGTTCGGTTTCAAATGCTCTTTTCTTTTACCCCCTCTCAGGCAAGCCATAGTGTCCAAACTTGTCTACATTTGATTTTCGTGTTTTTGTGCATCGTAGATGTCCTTTTAAAAGGGCCAATCTCAAATAAGTCTTTATTCTTGTTTTGTCTGCTCATATTCTGTGTTTTCATGAACTCTGGCCTCAGCCATGGCAACAGCTAGAAAAATGTTAACGTTGATTGACGGGATTTAAAAAGGCTCCCTTCCCTGGTACGCATTTCAAACACTTTGGGAACAATGGGGCTTGGTGTGATTGAATTAATGAGGTATTGCCAACTGTCAAAAGAGCACACATACTTTACATAAACCTGATTATCTTTGCGTGGCAGAAATAGAAGAAAAGGAGGAAGCAGGGGAGAATGAGGAGGATCGAGGTATGAGAAAGGAAGAGATGAGGTTTTTTTTATTATTATTATTTTTGGTGTGGCCAAAATGACATCAAAGTTTGGATATTAAGACGGAATATTCACAAATTAGTGATAATTTGTTGTTTCAGGCTCAGACTTACCACTTCCTCCTGCATCACTCCTTTGAGAGCCCGCCGAATACACAGACTTTAACAAATCTATTCAAAGACCATCAGGCCCGAAGAACAACACATTTTCACAAGCCAGCAACCCCAAGCAGTGTTTTGTCGGGCCGCCATTGTTTTGCTTGAACCACACGCAGACCTCATCGTCTCTCCGACCTCAAGCCCCAGGAAAAGGAGCAGCAGTGCCCTTAGTGAACCCATGAAGTGTCACCCGGTGTGACTGCCAAGACTCGCTCTTATTCTACTAACCCATTGAAACAGAAAAATAGAGTGGAGGACTGTAGGGTGGGAGAGATGCTGGAAGAAGAGTGACGGGATTGGAAAAAAAGGTTCGCTGACTGAAATGCTCACCAGATCAGCAAAGTGAACCCTCGGAAACGTGAGCTAATTCACTAGTTAATCCTTTTAGCTGCCATTCCCCACCCGCCCCCCATCTATCCCACTGCTATCCTCGCTCAGCCCCCTGCCTCCGTCTCCCTTTCTCGTTATTCTTCCCCCTGTCTTTTAAACCCTCTTCTCCAAGCAAAAGTGTCAGCAAAAGTTCTTGTTGAGCAGCAGAAGAAGAGGCCGTGCCGACCGAGGCTTCCGGGAATGATTTCGTTTAGTGTGTGTTGCCTAAGTGGTAGGTGTAAATGTGAGGAGTGCTGAGTGTGTAGGGCGCTCCTCTACCTCTGTGGGTTTTTTCCTTTTTAGCTTGTGAAAAGCTCTGACAGCTGCTGTTAGATTTCTTGGGTTGTCAAAAGTCATCTTTGTTAGTTCTCCCAACCAATGAATGGCAGCGGATTAAAAAAAAAAAAAGAGGCGGGTTCGCACTTCAAGCTGTAGGTGGGCTTTGCTGCGAGTGGTTTCCATGAAGAAGAAAAAGGAAAATCTCATAACATTGCTCCAGGGGCCTCTGAAAGGAAAAGAAAATCACACATTACTCCGGAGGCCCCTATTGTCTTATGCACTAAATCCAAGCATATCAAATGCCTACAGATCCCCTCCTTCTTGCTTCTGAACTTAAACGTGAGAGCCTGCACAGGCAGATACAAATTGACTCTCATGCTGCGAGGTTGCTGGAACATAAATTGAAATGGGAGGCATTGTTGTCAGTGAGTAATGTACTTAGCATTATTCATAAAACAGAGAAGAAGAAAGAACGGTTTCTGGCTGCCACTGAAAAAGAATGCACTTGAATGTTAAGATGACAGTGGAGTTACATATGGCCTAATGTGGATTTTTTTTTTCTCCTTTTTTATCTGCTGCAAGAGTCAGGAATATATATCCTCGGGGTTGTATCCACATTGGGTATCATTGTACTGATACCAACAAAACAAATGACAGCCGTAATGACGTATTACAATCAGATTAGTAGGCAGTACTTTGAATAAATCATTGTGTTGATGCTTTTCTTGTTTTTTTGCTAACTTTTTTACTCCCTAGCAATAAAAAAAATAAAATACAATGTAACATCTTATGAGAATATTTTAGAACCATCTGCTATTACTAAATTTAAGATAAAATATCGATTGAGCAGAATATTGTCATTCATTTTATAAGATGTCCAGTAAGGTAAACAGTAAGACTCATTTGTATTTATGGGTTGTGTTATGAAAAAAAAAAAAAAGTAAATAAAAATAAACAACCAAGCAAACCTTGGGAACTATAATGATTAGGGTTTTGTCTGTATTGGAGAAAATAAAAAAAAATATATATATATTTATAGAAGTCTTAGTTTAATTTGTTTCTAGCTATTTAAATGGACCAAAGTCAAATTTGTTAACAAACTGAGTTTCTTCACTGAGGCATTTTGTGCCAATGAGCCAAAGCAATTCCTTTGTTTAAGCCACGGTTGTCCAGGACAAGGTTGGGTTAGGCTTGCCTATTAGAGTTGATATGTGTTTTTGCCTGAATTGCAAACTAGCTCTTACTTGTTATTTATTTACATGGAGGGTAACTTCATAAAGGATCATAAAAGGTGTTTGTTAGTAATGCTTCTTGTGCCAAGGAGAAATCACAGAGGTAAAATCCTCTCCATCTATAAAACTGATTTGTGTGCACTATAATCACTGCAGCTGTAAAGCTTTAGCTTTATTAATCAGATGTACTCAGTATTGATCAATCTGAACTCATATGTTTCAGTCATGGATTAGGGATGGAGATTCTTTAAATGTGTGCTAATATCCTGTTGCTCATGAATAATTGTGCTGATGTTTTGTTCTGCCACTATTCACATATAAAGGGTTACATTTTGCCTTTAAATTTGAAGTCAATGGCAAATTTAACTGTAAGAATCTAAAAATATGTTTGAGTGATAAGATCAGTTTATTTCATAAAGATAAAAAAAAAATGTGAATAAAATATATCATAGAATCTACATCATATATTATCTGTCTTCATTTAGTACATTATACATAACAGTTTGATTTTTCTAAATCATTTATATATATCACAATTAGCATAACTTACATAACGTCTCCTCAAAACTGTTGCTTAATGTTTACCTTATTAAAAATATGCACGTCCTCAGATTAAATTTATTAATTAAATCATAATAATTAGTTTATCAGTGTGTAAAATGGTTTTCTTTTGAGATTCCTTGGGTGAGTTTCTTTCAAGGCTTTTTCTGAACCATATGGAAATATGAATAAAAAATGTTAGCTGTTCATTCCCAAGGAGTTCCTCTGGTTTTATTTCCCCACAAAAACATTTGATTGAAATGCTTCATACAATCTAGAAATCTTATTGCCAGTATCAACCTATGTTTGTGTGTTAGCCTAAAAGTACTAGGTTAGTACTATCCCATAAAAGCTTAATGTGACTCCTAAACTGGTTTTTAATGATTTCCTCTCAAACATCTCAGTCTCAACTAACTGCAGCCATTTTTTTTTTTTTTTCAGGCTGTCATAGGACTCAGCAGTAAATTAGACAGAGGGCTGAGCAACAACTCCTTGACTTTTATTGAGGCTTCGGTCTAATTGTAATTCAGGGGACCAGAGCTTTTGTGTCACTGAATGCTTCATTTGCAGTTTGCAGTTTGCATGAACCCAGGAGACATTAACTCGGTCCCCTTCTCCATTCATTACAATGCTATTAGTCTCTGCGAATTGATCAATATATCATGTATAGAACATCTTGAATGTGGACGTCTGGCTCCTTTGTGAGTCCAGAGATAATGGTTTGCCCATTCAAGCTGGCTTGTAGGAACATGGAGATAAAGCAAGGCATAGAAGAGTTATACCGCTTAGAGCTATGGAGAGGGAGCTATCTCATCCAGATTATAAGTGGGTGAACTTAAAATGCATAAAAAGGGACAGTTTATTGTGAGGGGAAGAACAGCTCTGGAGGAGGATGTAAAGATCTGAGACTCAAACTGGCACCTTTTATTCTCCTCAGGCATTCAGGAGGAAAGAAATTCATCCATTCTCCTTTGCACGGCCTGATTGAGCTGTGCACACTGTGATGCCATGCCAGCAAGTGCTGTAAAATAGAGCAAACATTGCCGAAATTAGAAGTTTAAATTTCCTTTCCCATTTTCTGATGTAATTTAATAAAGAAATAATTTGTGCTTACATCATGTAACGTTTCAATTCACACCCGTTGTTGGTTCACACAATAAAAAGGGAAAATAAAATAATCTTGAAATCTTGAGATCAATTTCTTTAATTGTCTGATAGAAAACCATCAAAATTGCCTTAATCCTTAAAATAATAATTTAGGAAGACCCCAATTTGCTGCAATCATTTGTTAATTATCTTTAAACAAAAAAAACATTTGTAGCGTAAACCAACCTAACAAAAACATAAACACAAACCACCTACACCATTCTGTTCAGGTTGGGTGATGCAGAAGCTGCAGTTTGTAACTTTGATTAAAACAAATAAGACTTTTACGTATTTTGGTTAAAACTACCATCACATTGTGACAGTAAAATACAAGACACAACTCCCAGTCAAGTCAAATTTATTAGATTGGAGGATAAATTATTTTTTTCCACACAGTGCAAGGTTGTTTTGTATGTGTTGTTTTTTTTCCCCCTTGTTAAATGAAAAACATCTTTTTGAATCCCAATGTTTAGGTATAGAATGATGCATTGCCAGAAACATCAGTTTTTTGATCCAAAAAATCAGGGACTAACTGCAGAAGGCATAATAAACTTTAATAAATGACACAATTTATATTCTTCTGGAAAAAAAGACATCATGAAACCATTATTACTTTGTAGATATGTGTTCGCTAGCATGTTGTGTGACCATATTAATTAAATGATCACACGATTGCATCTTTCAGCAAAACATGGTGGACTTCATCTTAACTTTGAAGAAAGCTCCAAGCTTCGCTGTTTTTTCTTTGTTTTTAGTTTGAGATCCCTTAGAATCTTTTGAAAAGTCAGCCTGAAAATCCTCAAATGCAGTCATGGAAATGCAGGCACATATATGTAATGATGAGAAGCAGAGACAATATTGCTTTGCCCAACATACACTGAGAGATAAATAGATATTTCTGATTAGCCTTGGTTTAAATGATCTATGCCTTGCACTATCTAAATTATTGTGTATTTAGTCTATTTCAGTTGGGACTGTAATAGGATAGAATGGACCTTGTCCTGCAACAGAAGCAGCCTTTGAGTGTCTCTCAGTCTTTCTGGGCCTCTTACTTTATTAGTCCTGGAGAATTGATTTTTTTCCAAACACACAAATCAAAGGGCATAATGATTGGGTTGCAAAGAGAAAAGGTATACATGGCATTGTAATCAATTTGACTATTAACTAACCAATGTTTTTCTTCAGTCTACAGGAGTTTTTACTTTTATGTAATGCATTAAGAACACACAGCGGACCAATGACAACAATGTTATACAAAAACAGACGGTAAATGTGTGGACCCTTTGCAACTGAAATAAAAAAAAAAAACTTTCCAGTTTAAACTAGTCACAACTTCATATTAGAGAAGCACTTAATCGTATAACTTATTTCTGATCTCAAAACAAAGAAAAGACCTTAACCATACTCCAATAAGCCAGGTAAATTAGGTGGTTAGTTTATTAACTGGTAATTAGCAGTGTTGCCAGCAATACTAAAACACAAATTTGAGTAAGTGACAATGTAAAAAGAGATGAAGCTCATAATTGAGCAGGAAAAAAGCATCTAATTGGCACTTGATCAACAGGACATATTAAAAAATACAGTGGTCCAAGCACGTCATAAGAGAACTTCAAGCTGAAGCACTGTAGTTCCAGTTCACCTTCTCATTCTTTCTGTGCATTTGACAATGCTTTACATGTTTGTAGTGAAGGTTTGCGGAGTATGATAATCAGTTCTCTGAGTAGGGTTGCCAGAAGCTCAGCTCTGATTGTCTTCATGGTGAGACCTGTTTAAGCTGGTATGGGCAACTTGTGCACTGGAACTGAGGCAAATAATGCTAATTGCTGCATCAGTTTGGTGGAGGAAGTGTGATTGTTTGGGGTGGTACATCCCTCACTGGAAAAACGAGGCTAATCATCACAGGAGGCAATCTGTTTGCGGATAGATATTGAGATGAGTTTCTGCAACTTGTTACCATCCCATATTTCTGCAGTTTGGGACTGAAGTTTATTCTCCAAAATGAGTTGACCTTACAAATCAAGTTCATCAGAGTCTAGTTACAGAGACTTGGTTTTGCTAAAAGGATAAATTGTTTGATAACTAATATGTCTTGTTCTTTCAAACTTCAAATGTTGTGTGTTGGGTTTCAAGCTGTTTGAAACCAGCATCCCCAGCGCTGGTTTCAAACACACAAATGCAATTTCCTTGCATATGTAGCATCATTGCAAGAAAATGATGCTACATATTTCCTTGATGATGCTTGCAAATGATGATTGCTTGATTCCATTTAAAGGGAATCAAGCAATATCATTCTATTTAATTTCTTTCTAAGGAGTATCACTGCAAAAAAATGAATTAGCTACACACACATTTTCATACTTTTCCTCCATGTGTATTTACTTATGCTGTCTCTAATTTTACTTACGTAACGTTAACTCTTCTAGTGGAACAGCACGGCAAACTACATTGGCACCTTACTCTTCTCTTTACGTTTCACAATCTATCCATCCTCTATCATAAAGGGAGCTCACCTTGACAGCTCTTCCAGTCACCCTTTTCTAAGTGGATGATTAAAAAGAAATAGAGGGGTTTTACTGAAGGCTGGTATGCGTGGCATCCCAAGAGTCCCTGCTCTAAGCTAGCCAAGCAGGGCGGGATACATCTGTCCTCAAAACAAGCCAAGCATCCTTTATTTATTTCTGCTGAAATATTGATGCGTGTTATGAAAGGTTTAAAATAATGTGTCTGCCTTCTTTGCTTTGCGCCAACATACTGTTTTCTAATGCATAAATAATTCCTCAGTTGGTCACTGCTTGGACTCTGGGTCGCTCACATTAGGTGGGGTGTATCCACTGTATCACATTCTTTCTGCCTGAGAGAAAATACCCTTCCCTTGTAATTTCCTACACTTATATAATCGGCGGTGACAGTAAATAATTGATGTATGAATTTAAGCCTGAAACTCCAACACAATATGACTTTATGTCAAGGGTTAGTCCCCGAAGATCTGATGCCAAATCATCTCACAAAATGGATTATTCCTGTCCACGGAAGGAGCATTGTGTTTTGACTTCCTACCTTTCATTCCTTTCTCTATTGTTGCCCTAAACTTGTTTCAACATAACCTTTTTTCAAAGAATAATAATACTTGGTTGAAGGTGCCTTCTCGCCTGACTGCTAATAATAATATAACTGGGCTGTTATGTTTTTTCTTTTGAAAATAAATATTTTTTTTCCACACTGATTAAATTTTTTATTATGTTTTTAAAGAAATGTTAGTCTTGTATGACTGTATTTTCTCATCTCCTTATGTCTGTTATGATATGCAGTTATGCCAATACGTTTGTTGGCTTGGTTCATTTACAAAATAGGTGAGGAGACACAGGAGATGAAAGGTGTTTGGGGTGAAATAGTAATTTCCCTCTGTGTCCTTGAATTAATGTGTGACAAGTTCAGCTGTTTACTGTACTGAGCAGTTAAAGCGCATGTCTATGGTAATGCTTGATTGCATATAAAATATTATTTGCACACTGGAGGCAGTGCGCTAGTTTGTTTTATAAAAATACAGAAGGTAGTGATTTGTAAATCATTTAGTTCCCATGATAAAATTAATTTATGCTCTAAATATTGGACAGTATTTTTTACTTAAAAAAGAAAAAACAAAGCTATGTTATAAACTGCTTCTTTGTTTATAAATGTGCATTTATTTTAGAATGCACATATTTGCTTCTTTTTTACTTATCCTTTCTGTACTTTTTCCATTTCCATTTTAAAAATAAAGCCATAAAAAAATATATATTTGGATGTCATTTGCCTGCTGCCTAAAAAACACACAGGGCAGACAAACATGTACACACCCACACACCCCCACACGCTCACTCACACTCACATTTGAAGACAATTTAAAGAGAGCAATTAAGCAAGCAGACACGTTTTTGGACTGGTGGAGGACCCTGGTGTACGCTGAGAGAACCCACACATGCAGAAGAAGAACCTAGGGCATGAAAATGGCTGTAGCAGTGTCGCTGTCACAAACCAGTTCAGGCTTTCAGTCTACATGAGCCTTTAAATCTTGAGCTACAAGCAATAAAACAACTGCAAAGACATTGTAGCGACATTACAAAAGCATTGTTGAGCTGCCTTCCTAAGGCAGAGATGACACAATATTCACAAAATTTAGATTATAAAGAGGTAGAGCAGTTTGTCAGAAGGAGTTACTATTAGTTGGCCAACTGACCTTGATATGACAACTATTGTTATGCATCTTTTTGTCGGACCATCTTGCATATTCTTGGAAAAAAAAAAAAGGAATTGAAAAATACTCCTTAGACTTTTTTATGTCTGTGTTAATCACAGAGTGAAAGAAACATATATTGTTTTAATATGAGTTTGTCATTTCCCAAAGCCTCTGGGGGCTTCTCTAGACATTTATCATGAGCAGAAATGACCCCAGGATCTGGCCTGACCTCTGTAAAGCTGTTGGATCAATTGCATCTTTACTTGAGCCCACCCCCACCCTCCCTCCTACTGCACTGGCTTTGGAAACAAGAAGTGCTTGGGGCTACACAGACGTCCTGACCGCCACTCTCTCTTTAAATTGCGTTAAAGTGTATGCCTGTGTGTGGGGGGTGTGTACGTGTGTGTGTCTGGGCACCCAAGTGTACCCTTGACCACCTTGCACTGTAATCACCACACACATCTGCCACCTGCCTTCTCTTTCTCCCCCCTCCTATGCTATTACTTGTATGATCTCAACACTGGATCCTAATGTCTCCAGCCATGATTAATCTGATAAATAATAAATATATCAATCTAGCCTCCCGACAAGGACTAATTCTTACCAGCAGGAAGGCACAAGCCCCCTTAAACTGCTGGTTGCAACTGCCAAATTAATTATTTAGTGATTAATTCTTTAGGAAATGGGGAAAGTTTTGATTAATGCTGTCCAGACATCTGTCTTCAGATGTTTGATGTATGTCAGAAAATTTTACCCTCGCTGTCTCTCCTCGGGAACTCATGTGGACACACCGAAATACACATGTAATACACATACAAGTACGCACGCTGTTTGCACACGCGCCACTAATCACACACGTCCGGAGTTAAAAAAAAGAGATGTTTTAGTTCTTATGAAGGAAGCCAGAGGCTACTGTCACTGAGATCAAATGCTGAATATCTCACAATAAATTACAGCTGAATATCTGAAGGCCTTATCCTTGAACCTTGAACATGTCAGCTTTGGATAACACCCACCCACTCTCCCACCACCCCTTTACACATCCATGTGCACATTTGAGTGAGTTTCCGACCCTATTTACTAATGGAAACCTCTACGGCACCCCAAGTTGCTATTTATTTTTTATGAAACCAAATTGTCATTTCTGTGCTTTTTGCTCTTCAAAGGAAAAAATAAATATATTGTTGGATCAAACACAAATGTAGTGAACTGTATACTGAAACTGAACTGAAATAATAATAATAATAATAATAATAATAATAATAATAATAATAATAATAATAATAATAATAATAATAATAAAGATCAAAATAAAACAAACAACAACAACA